>JAJMAW010000122.1:0-39719 GCA_030565085.1 Sugiyamaella pinicola
CTGGCGTGGCGCCTGGCTGTCGTCTCGTCTCGTCTGGCTTTGGCTCTCTCACTGTGGCGTCAGCCCGTCTGACATTGGCGTATGGCGTTTGGCGTCTCTACCGTCTGGTGCCTTGGCATCGTCTGAAGAGACGAAGATTGTCTCTGGGCTTGGATGTCCATCTCGTCTCGTCTCGGCTGGGTCTGTAGTAGCCGGTAGGCTGGCTGCTGGCTGCTGGCTTGGTAGCTGGCCTGGTAGCTGGCCTGGTAGCTGGTAGCTCAATAGGCGTGCTTTTTTTTTTTTTTATCTTCGAAATCAATTATTACATATTATCGTGCTACGCTGGTCTTGCGCTGAACAATTAGTAGGCTGGTAGGCTGAGAGGCCGGTAGGTAGGCTGGCAGACTGGCTGGTACGCTGGTACGCTGGCTGGTACGCTGGTACGCTGGCTGGCACGCTGGTACGCTGGTTGGTACGCTGGCTGGCAGGCTTAGGCTGAGATTGGCAGACTAGCAGACTGGCAGGCCGATTAGGCTTGATAGACTCGCTTAGTTCGCGTAGCACGATCGCTCGCACAAATAATGCTTGCTGTTGCTTGTGCGTTATTACTGCTACTGCTCACCAACGTTCTCCGATGCACACTTCCCGCTTCTACCGCCCGTTACCCCTGGAAACGGTTCCGCCCTTATCATACGAGCTAGGACCAGGCAATTCAAGGTTTTAGCACGACGCCTGCTCCGTGAGGTGCCTGGTGTGCCTCCGGCGGCTGGGCTCCGCCCAGACCTGGTTGTGCTCGCTCCGCGAGCAGCGCGCTCGGCCCCATAGCCATCGAGCGCAGCTCGATCAACGGGCCTGGGCAGAGCCCAGCCGCCGGAGGCAGACCCGCCAGCCAGCCAGCGCGTGGCCGGAAGACGTTGCCAAGTGGCCTTGCCGACTCGACAGAGTTCTCGGGTCCATCACCCCATCGGCCCTCGCTGGCGCGCTCGCTGGGGGCTGGGGGGTCTGCCTCCGGCGGCCGGGCTCTGCCCGGACCCGTTGTGCTCGCTTCGCGAGCGGCTTGGTACGTTGGGCTGGCACGATGAGGTCCAAGCCGCTCGCGAAGCGAGCACAACGGGTCCGAGCACAACGGGTCCGGGCAGAGCCCGGCCGCCGGAGGCGATTGGGGGAATCAGCCAGCCCAGCGAGAAGGTAGCGGTAGCGGTAGCGGTAGCGGTAGCGGTAGCGGTAGCGGTAGCGGTAGCGGTAGCGGTAGCGGTAGCGGTAGTGACAGGGACAGTGGTAGCGGTACTGCTAGCCCAGCGTCCGTTGCCGCCCGTTGGCTGGCCCGTTGGCGGACCCCGTCAGTGCCGACGGCACTGCGTAGGTTAAATAAACGATAATACAATGCACTAATTTGTTGCTTTTTGGCGTAAAAATAATTCCTTCCTTGTGCTGTATCCTGCACTGCACTGGAAATGCAGACTGCACGACTATGTTGTAGTTCTATTTCCATTGATGAAATATCAAATCTGGAGACCGACAATTAGCGTAGCGTAGTAACGCGTAGGGTTGGGAGTGAGCAGCGTAGGAGCAGCGTAGGAGCGAGCGTAGGAGCGAGCGTAAGAGCGTAGTGACGAGCAGCGTAGGAGCGTAAGAGCAGAGCAGCGTAGGAGCGTAAGAGCAGAGCAGCGTAGAGAACGACCAGGTACAGACAGCGTGAGCACTGCACCGCATCGTAGTGTAGTGCAGTGTGCAGCGCAGTGAGCGCACTGAGCGAGTGCAGTGAGCACAGTGAGCACAGTGAGCACAGCGAGCGCAGTTCATATCTCTATACCAAAATATATATAACCACCAGAATTCCTTTAAGTTTTCTTCGTGTGCATTTTTCATTTTTCATTTTTCATTTTTCATTTGAAGTCACTTACTTATATTAGAGCAGCGAACAAGCTGGCATCTGTTAAGCAAGATAAAACAAAATAAAACAAAATAAAACAAAACAAAACAAAAATAAAACAAAAATAAAAATACAATTGTATTATATATATCATTCTTGCATTCAAAAGACATCAGATTGTAAACATACTGCTTCATTGTTCTATTGCTTCACTTCTGCTACTACCACTGCTTCACTGCTTCATTCTTCTATTGCTTCACTTCTGCTACTACCACTGCTTCACTGCTACTATTGCTCACTGTTGCTACACTACTACTATCACCACTTCACTGCTACTATTGCTACACTGCTACTGTCACCACTGCTTCACTGCTACTATTGCTACACTGCTACTATCACCACTTCACTGCTTCACTGCTACTATTGCTACACTGCTACTACCACCACTGCTACTATCACCACTTCACTGCTACACTACGCAACTACCACCACTGCTACTGCTACACGCTACTCTAAACTCTCTTTAGAGTTGACCACAATTCTAAAACAATTCTAGTCATTCTTTACTAGTAATACACAGCATTCATTATTTTGCATTCAATCACTCAGAAATGACCGCTCATTATCAGTAAGTTCTTTTTCCGCCTTCGTTTACTTCAATGCTAACTTTTCAGATATCCACAAGTTGCCGCTACTACTCCAATTACCCCTCAGAAAAGACGTAGAGGTAGACCGGCTAAAAGACTACCATTTTGTACTGAAATGTTTTATGCAACCCCGGTTGTTCCTACTCATAGTTCGGTTCCTATTTCCCCTGAAGACTCTTTTAGTTCTTTTCATTCACATCCATCAATGAATGTGCAGGCACATTCTACTACTCCTTCTCCGGTTGTTAACAGGTCAAACAGCTATCCAACTCTTCATCACCACCACCACCAACAAAACTTATCCATTTCGTCTGTGTCTTCTTTGACATCTCTTGCAACTGCTTCTTCAGCTGGTCCTGTTGAAATCCCTGCAAATGCTTTTGATTTAGGTCCATTTCAATTACAACCTACAATGGCTGCTGGTCCAGCCATTTCTTCTATTGATGGTTATTATAGTCAACAACTTATGGCTGATTTCTACTTTCAACCTGGAAATGATTTAGTTGACCACCTCAATGACTTTTATTCTCAAGATTCTCTTCCTACTTTACAACCATCTGTTACTTTCCAGCCATCAACTACTGTACTTGCTCCTCCACCTCAAGATGATTACTTTTCTGATCTTACCATTAGTGGTACTGTTAGTGGAGCTGTTAGCCCCAACAGTGTTCCTCCTTGTGCTGCTACTTTCTCATCCCAGTCATCAGTCGTCACTTCTCCTACTCTGACTGAACCTACTGCTACTACTACTACTACTACGACGACCCGAGGAAAAACAATACTCGAACGAAGAAGAAGTTCCCCTCATCGGTCTTCGACAAACCTACGTCGGTTACAGTTGTCTCGTAAAAGCTCTGTTTCTGCAACTTCTACTGGTTCTAGTCGATTACCATCAGGTCTCATGTCTGCACCTCCCTCTGCCAATCCATACACTAAACGTCGAATCAGTCTGAGTATTCAACATGGGCAAGCAGTGGTGGCTCAAGAGGCGTCTGGTGGTGCTGACAAGGATCTTGCCGATCTCTCTGCAAGCCCACCGCCAATGACGAGGCATGTTTCTTACGACGTCCGCGATCTAGCTAGAGGCGTCAACTCGGCCTTTTCATCGTTTGGAATCAACTCGTCTACGTCGCCATACTCTATATCCAGTTTCCCCATGTCGCGAACTTCCACCACCACCTCGTTTACTGCCACTGAAGAAGGAGAACAAGAAGAACAAGAAGAAGACGCTGCCGCCACCATTCCTTTTCCGCCGTACGTCTCCAACCCACAGCCACCGTTCAGCCCAGTTAGACATGACACCGACGAAGACTACGAACATGAAGATCCTGAAGACACGTCGTACCTCGGTCAGAAAGACGACGCTCGCGACGCACTTCGTCGAGCACTTGCCCAACGGTCTGCCAATATCGTGTCCAAATCCGACGCCATCACCACCACCACCATTAGTCTTGCCGATAATTCTGATGGGGAAGACAATCAAAATCAGAATCACCAGCAGTACTACTACCCTATCTCGGCCTGAACTCCCTCACTCCTTGCTGTCACGACTCTCCCTTATAATGAACATAATGCATTTCTCTTCGCCCCTGGTCTGCCTCCGGCGGCTGGGCTCCGCCCAGACCCGTAGCTCCGCTTCGCGGAGGGTTAGTCAAATGGGCAACCCTGGTCTGCCTCCGGCAGACCAGGGTTTATCGTAAAGTTATATATACCGTTTATAGCGACAGAATCTATTCCTTCCTTATTGAGTCTGCATTCTATCGTTAGCTGTTGCAATTCGCTTAAACGCGCGCGCGCCTTTATTATTATGTACCCCTTTTTTTAAATTATCTTTACTAAATTTGGTAGTCCGTTCTTCGTTTGACTTTCGCTTAGGGGCCGACCGTTCCAACCACCAACAAAACTTGTGAATAATCAAATCTTAACTGAAGAAAGAAAACGTTTTCTTTGCTTTCATTACTTTCTTTTACATCTTTCATTTCTTACTGATTTTCGGTCTGTTTCCTCGGAGGTTTCAGTTCCAGTCATCTATTCGCATTTCATTTCTTCATTTGCTTTGGCTGCCCAATGTACTCTGGCACCTATCTGACAAGTATGCCTGGTCCGTCGCATAGCCATCATGGCGCGTCGTCTTCCCCTGACCTGCATCCTTGGAGAAGAAGCGAGGATCGCAGGGAGTCTTCTCCTAATCACAACCACACTTCGCCATTACCGATTTCCACTGTAAATTTTGATCCAAATACAATGTCTGCCTCTTCCTCTTCTTCCTCCTCCGCTTCTCCTTACTCTCATAATAGAGGTCTTAGTAGTAACACAATCCCATCGATTTTGCCGCCGCCTCCTCCAAGTACTTCTGCAACCTCGCCAACCATCCCTCTTTATAGAAAACATTCAAGGAAAAAGAGTTCCCAAGTTTTAGTTCCTCCAATTCAAGTCAACCGCCGGAAGTCCATACGGCATTCTTCTTCCTCGGCTTCAAATACCGAGTCGTCTCCTGACTCGGCCGGCGCTAGCATAGGAGATGCATTAAATTTTAACAATAGGGAAAAACGTTCTTCAATACATGACTCTGTCAAGTCTGATAAAGATTCTGTTTCCCCTTCTTCATCAGATGATGACACTCTGCATTTTCACAAGGGTAGTAGCCCGGAATTCACTGGAACAAGAGGATTTGAAGAAGGTTCCAGCAAAAACGAAAATGAAATGTCGAAAGATGATAGCGGAAATGACAGTAGTGAAAACGGAAACATCAGCGATATCAGCAGCGACAACGATGATGACGACGACTATGACGAACAAGCTTATATAGATGGTCTTGGTCGTACTCGTAAACCAGAAGTAACGCCCCAGACCTTGGCATCAGGTGCTAGTTTCTTAATCGGAGCACAATTCTTTTCAAAATTAATCACCTTCACCCTCAACCAAGTACTGTTGCGATTTGTCAGTCCAGACCTCCTAGGTGCTAACGCTCAGTTTGAACTGTTTACAAACACTATTTTATTCTTTTCAAGAGAAGCCGTTCGGTTAGCAACTCAGAGACAGACTCTGGTAGGCAAATCTCAGGATGTATACAGGTTTGAAGGAGGAGTGGCTCACGGTACTCATTCCGGAACTATCCAAGAAGTTATCAATATTGGCTTTGTTCCTTTATTTGTAGGCATCCCTCTTGCTACTGTCATTTCGTTTATTTATTACTATATATGGGCAGATACCCTTGAACAGGATTATATGGGCACAGCCATTGTTATTCTAGCAGTCGCATCAATCATAGAACTAGCTTCTGAACCGAGCTTTGTTCTCTCTCAATTACTATTGGACTTTAAGACTAGAGCATCCATTGAATCTGCAGCAATTACAACTAGATGCTTGGTAACATTTATTTTTGTACTGTTATCACGAGGAGCTTGGGGTCCAACCATTATATTATTCGCGTTAGGACAATTGGCTTATAGTACAGTAACGTCAGGTTTGTACTTTGTTAGCGGATTGAGAACCAGTAGACATCAACAGTATCGACTAATGTATTTGCAAGGCATCTGGAAAGACACTGGCACAAGTCAAGCAAAAATCTATTTCAATTCTGACACTAAAAGACTAGCAGTTGGCATGTGGTTACAAACGGTTTTTAAGCATCTATTAACCGAAGGAGATAAGTTGCTGGTTTCTCTGGTATTACCTATTACTGAGCAAGGCGTATATGCGCTGGTGGCTAATTATGGTTCATTAGTAGCTCGGCTGTGCTTTCTGCCAATTGAAGAAGCATTAAGAAGCTTCTTTTCAAAATTGTTGGCCATAGATATGACGACTGAAGAAAGAGATGTACCAAATAGCGGCATTGGTATTGATATTATCATTTCTTCTCCAACCTTTTCTCACCCTCCTACCCCACCGCCGCAGAGTAAATTAGATGAACAGAAGTTTGGAACGGCATCAGTCAAACCATCTGACCTGAACTTGTCCATTACAGTACTATCAACTGTTCTGCGGATATACACCTATTTGGATATTATTGTTTGTATATTTGGCCCGCTGGCTGCTCCTTATATCTTAAGCATACTAGTATCGTCTGCTTGGTTATCAACAGATGCGCCTAAAGTGTTGGCCACTTATGCTTGTTATATTCCGTTTTTGGCGATTAATGGATGCCTAGAAGCGTTTGTTCAGTCTGTTGCCACGGTGGAGGATATCAAAGCTCAGGGTAGAGTTATGGTGATTTTTTCAGTCTCGTTTGCAATTGCTGGCTATGTATTTATGGTTTTGATGGATTTAGGAGCCAAAGGTTTGATATTGGCCAATATGTTCAATATGGCACTTCGAATTGGATGGTGTACAAGGTTCATTTCACTATATTATGCTAATGCTGCAAATGAAAGCAACCGAGCCAATAGCGGATGGACGTGGCTCCGATTATCTGTTCCTCATAATGTTGTTTTAGCTGCCAGTGTTGTAGCAGCTGCAATTGCATGGAGATTAGGAACAATCCAGTCTTATCAAGACCTTATAAAGCAGACCACTATTGCCACAGGACTGTTGTCAATCATGCTGTTCTATGAGCGCGACCTCATTCTAAAGTCATTGAACAAAGTAAAAAAGAGAACCAAGTCGTAAGCCATAGAAGTATATATAAAAAAGTCAATACACCATTTTGTGACTGATACTCGTACCTGCCTCCGGCCGCTGGGCTCCGCCCAGACCCGTAGCTCGAGCTTCGCTCGAGGGCTAGGACCGCACGAGACTGCTCGCGGAGCGAGCACAACGGGTCCGGGCAGAGCCCGGCCGCCGGAGGCAGACCCCCGCCTTTCTTCATTCCAGACAATTAAACGTAAATATAAATATAAAAAGTGTCTCAGATATCACCTCTGCAGGTTGGACAACAGCAACTTCGTTGAAGCCATTGAAACAAACACCCGTAATGGACAATATGCCCGCACCTAATCTTTATCGGCACTGAATCATTGTCATCAGGCGTCTCGCCAATCGTCATGACCTCGCGGCAAATAACACAGTCCAATCTGTCATGATGATATTCAAGGTCCTGTTTAGTGGCTGGTTTAAATGCAGATATATCGTATTGACCCAGGAGATGTTTATGCCATATTAGCGCACGAGCCTTTTGGATCGCTAGTCGTAGTGTCATATATGCTTCGCGGAAAATATGCAATGGAAGGCAGTAATGGCTAAGCATTACCATAGAGAAACACATATAAATAGACAGTTTCAGCACATCAGAAAAGATGTTTGCTAATGATAAATAAATATGATGGGGCCCACGAGCTCCACCATCAGTAGTATCGTCGTCGTCCATGAAACACAACTGGCTCGTGGTCGCTAACAAACTGGCATACATAATTGACAGTTCAACAGCAAAAATTGTAGTTGACATTTTTAGAACGCCACTGTTGGCCGTTATAAAGAACTCTTTGTAATAATGCTGTAACCACACAACATCATTGAGATGAAGAAGAGTAACAACTACCCATAGTTTCACCAGTCCTCTGGATGATCCATGCTGATGGTGGTGATCTAGTACTCTTGACGCAGCTAATGAGTGAAACCATTTCAATAGAATATATAATGCTGCAGTGCATAGTAGATGAATGGATAGTCGTTCACGAACAATCAGAAAAGCCACACCAAATTCAACCACTGTGTACCATGTCTGACCCATTAGACGTTCAACCTCTTCAATGCGTAGAGGGCCAAATAGCACTGTCTGGAGGATCTTGGCGACAATGATCACAGTAACAAGACTCGAGTTATATTCATCTGGGTTTTGAAACAACTTTAGACCACCCAATCCATCACCTTTTGGGGCCAGACCAGTAATAAAAGAATTTAATAGGCCGTTAGCATTTGGACCTATGGATGTGAACAGCTTCGTGGGGTCTGCCATTATATGATTTGAATACGACCATGAAGAACCAATTGATCCGTTCCAAAACGCGCGCAGAACCGAGAAACCAAACACGCCACTAGCCAAAGCTAGTTTCTTCATGGAACAATTATTGATGTTGGTATGGGATATTAGGTGTTATATCTCTGGTACGCATATAGGTAGAAGAAGACGAGGCAGGCAATGCAACCGTGTAAGGTGTGTGATTTTAGTTTCGAATTTGTAGGGCGTTATTAACTAAGAACCGGGATAGAACGCGGCTATCCAGTGTTGTTGTTAACAAATCAATAGCTTGTAGAGCTTGTTCTTCGTTCTATTATAGTATCTGTATTGCCACGATAAGAAATTTCTTTGACAGATAAGGGTTGCATATATGTCTGTTCCTAACCCAATGCCATTTCACGCGACTTCTTACTCAAACGGCTAATACTATTAATTTTAATTATTCATAGACTGAAAAAAATGAAATGAAAAAGCTAAACTAACAAGAAGAAAGAAGAAGCAACAGAAACCTTATATATAGGAATGGTAGGCAGCAGCCAGGTAAGTGCTTGATTCAAGCTTAGTGTAGTATTTAGTCAGAGAGTCCGAAATGAGGAGACAATATAACAATTGAAATGGTTGTTGTGTGCTATAGTTTTGTTATAACGCCATTATTATATTTTATTTTCGCTTAATGGAAAGCGGGCCACGTATCTGTTTTGAGCTGCCATAGACCCTGCATATCACCTGCATATATAGCAGCACGGCTGACTATCAGATCATTCGAAGAGTATACGATTGATGCCATATATTACTATTAATTTACAGATAGCTAGCTGGACGGCGGTATATTGTGCTGTCCGCAAGTCTACTGTTTCACATATTATACCTTGTCCTTAAAGCCATAGCTTTCAGTACAGAGATATACGAACATACTGAATCAATCATAAGAACCACGAGCCTGGTATTCAGATCACGTTGAATGTTGTCCAAAAGGTACTCGTATTTCTTAACAACTCCGCGAAGCAGAGCTGCAGGTCTGGATAGAGCCCAACCACCAGTTACAGAGAAGGGTCCTGTCATAGGGTCCTCTCCTCCTGTCCAGCAGCATAGAAAGGCGCATAGCCGCAGCCGGAGCGGTGTCTGTGTGGGTTAGGATAGCATGCAGAGGGTTTGGCCAAAATTTTTCAGACTGAAATTTTTTTAGGTATCTGCAGTAAGAGATTTTTAAACTCTTTTTTGGTTGTATTTTTTTTCTTTCTTCTTCACACCTTTTTTTATACAAAAAAATACACAAAAAAAATAAAAGTAAGTGAAACAATGAGTAAAGTTATTATGGAGATGAAAGAGATCTGGAGTTGAGATCATAGTAGTTTTGGACAGAATTGGATTGAGTGGTCGTTTATGGAGGGGATTTTGGTGAAAATTTTTCACTTATGAATTTTTCTGTTCGCAGAAGCAACAAAGACTTTCTTGTTCAGTTCTAAAAAATATCATAAATACTCACTCCTTAATCGCTTATTCATTTTGTGATTCTATTTCAGCGATTGCACTTGTGACTCCTTTCCTATTCTTACTTCTTTCTGGCGCAATTTTTATCTAACAAATCTTTTTTCAGATGTCTACTGCTGGTGACGGAACTTTCCCTGGTGCTATCGGTATCGATTTGGGTACTACCTACTCCTGTGTCGCTACTTACGACTCAGCTGTTGAAATCATTGCCAACGAACAAGGTAACCGTGTTACCCCATCGTTCGTTGCCTTCTCTGATAAGGAAAGACTTATTGGAGATGCTGCTAAGAATCAGGCTGCTCTTAACCCCAGAAACACCGTTTTCGACGCCAAGCGTTTGATCGGTAGACGTTTCGACGATGAGTCTGTTCAAAAGGATATCAAGACCTGGCCCTTCAAGGTTATCAATTCCAACGGTAACCCCTTGATCGAAGTCCAATACCTTGAAGAGACCAAGACTTTCTCTCCTCAAGAAATCTCATCTATGGTTCTTACCAAGATGAAGGAGATTGCTGAGGCCAAGATTGGTAAGAAGGTTGAAAAGGCCGTCATTACCGTTCCTGCTTATTTCAATGACTCTCAAAGACAAGCTACCAAGGATGCTGGTGCCATTTCTGGTCTTAACGTTCTCCGTATCATTAACGAGCCTACTGCTGCTGCCATTGCCTACGGTCTTGGTGCTGGTAAGACTGAAGAAGAGAAGCATGTTCTCATTTTCGATCTTGGTGGTGGTACTTTCGATGTTTCTCTCCTCCAAATCCAAGGTGGTGTCTTCACTGTTAAGGCTACTGCCGGTGACACCCATTTGGGTGGTCAAGATTTCGACACCAACTTATTGGAGCACTTCAAGAGTGAATTCAAGAAGAAGACTGGTCAGGATATCTCTGAAGATGCCCGTGCTCTTAGACGTCTCCGTACTGCTGCCGAGCGTGCCAAGCGTTCTTTGTCTTCTGTTACTCAAACTACTGCTGAAATCGACTCTCTCTTCGGTGGTGAAGATTTCTCCGTTAACATCACTCGTGCCAGATTCGAGGCTCTCAATGACCCTCTTTTCAAGTCTACCCTTGAGCCTGTTGGTCGTGTCTTGAAGGATGCTGGTATCGACAAGTCTAAGGTCGACGAGGTTGTCCTTGTTGGTGGTTCTACCCGTATCCCCAAGGTTCAAAAGATGCTCTCTGACTTCTTTGACGGCAAGCAACTTGAAAAGTCCATCAACCCTGATGAAGCTGTTGCTTATGGTGCTGCTGTCCAAGGTGCTATTTTGACTGGCCAAGCTACCTCTGAGGAGACTCAAGATCTTCTCTTACTCGATGTTGTTCCTCTTTCTCTTGGTGTTGCCATGGAGGGTAACATCTTCGCCCCCGTTGTCCCCAGAAACACTACTGTCCCTACTCTTAAGAGACGTACTTTCACTACTGTTGAGGACCACCAAACTACTGTTCAATTCCCTGTCTATCAGGGTGAACGTGTCAACTGTGCCGAAAACACTCTTCTCGGTGAGTTTGACCTCAAGGGAATTCCTCCTCTCAAGGCTGGTGAGCCCGTTCTTGAAGCTATCTTTGAGGTCGATGCCAACGGTATCCTCAAGGTCACTGCTGTTGAAAAGTCTACCGGTAGATCTGCCAACATCACCATCTCCAATGCTGTTGGTAAGCTTTCTTCTGATGATATCGAGAAGATGATCAACGATGCCGAGAACTTCAAGTCCGCTGACGAGGCTTTCTCTAAGAGACACGAAGCCAAGCAGCACCTTGAATCTTATGTTTCCAGTATCGAGGCTTCCATCACCGACCCTGGTGTCGCTTCCAAGATGAAGCGTGGTGCCAAGGACCGTGTTGAGACTGCTTTGTCCGATGCCCTTGCTGCTCTTGAAATCAAGGACAGCTCTGCTGATGACTTGAGAAAGGCTGAGCTTAACCTTAAGCGTGTTGTCACAAAGGCCTTCGCCACCCGTTAAGGCACTGTTAATATAATAAAAATATTGTGATTTATGTTTTTTTATTTGAAAAAAAGGTTGTTAAAGAGGTTAGTTTGTGTTTATAATATTATTAACGAGCTGTATAACTCTCTGATTTGTATATGATGCTTCAAGATAATAAAATTTTAGAGCCCTCCACTTCGCCCTCTATCGTCCTCTGGCTCGCTAAGCGAGCACACAGATCACGGAGCAAATATGGGGTAAATCATTACATTAAATGTGTGTTATACACTAAATATAAATATATAATCATTTCGTTAATTCATCATTATTATGTTGTGGTTGTGTCGATGGCTCTTCGACAAGCGGGAAGCCAGCAGGAAGGGCTGGAGCAGAGGGCTCATCATCGTAGGAAAGCGGGTGAGAATCTGGTGGGGACGATGGCTGGGAAAGGAGAGTAAGATGAGGCGACGATAAATCAGCTGGAAGAGCAGGGGCGGAAGGTTCTTGGTTATTTTTGCTCTCTACTGGCTCATACTTTGGAACATACTCTTCGGGGACGCTAGCAATTCGTTCAAGCCTGGCTCTTTCTAGCTCAGCCTTGTCTGATAAGTTATTATGGTGTGAACTGCTGCTACTGCTATCAGTACCACCATCAGCATGGTTATATGTAGGTACAGAAGCCATGACGAGATGTGCCGGTGGCGCAGAAGGAAGAGATGAGGTTGACGATTGGTTATCAGTATAATGAGGAGCACTATCATCATTACGATGCTCATAATAAGATCCTTCTGGGGGGTCAGACGGTAAAATGGCTACTTCCATTTGTCGCAGAGTTTCTTTTTCAGATATGGAGCCAGTATTATTATCAGACAAATCTGAACCAGGTACGGCCGGCGATGCAGCCTCTGCAGCGGCAATTTCATCATAACGTAAAACATTATAGACGGTAGTGGATGACGAGTAATTGGCCGATTGCGGACTCTCATATGAATTACTGCCAATGGACGAGGAACTATTGTGTCGATTAGTTGTGCCGTTAGAAGTAGCTGTAGAAGAAACCAACACAGCCTTGCCTTTCATTTTTTTCTTTGAAGCAAGCGTTCCATCTGCCAGATCTCCATTATGAGTACCAATAATCACTTCTGTCCATAGGTTAACCACTCCGCGAGCCCTTTTCAATTTATCAGTATCGATGAATCCTAATTTAGATGGCTCAATGTCGTTATTGTCGCTACCAGAGGAAGTGAAGTCAATGGCCCTTTTGCCGGATAAATCTAGAACTACTTCTATGCAGTATTGGAAAGATATGTCATCGCGACCCTTGGTGGTGGGGAACGTATCTGGAGGGATTCGGATATTAGTTGTGACAGTGGATTTAAAAGTAGCTGGATCAGTATAGAGCGGAGATATTGTTTGAGATAGATCTTTTCTGAACGATTGAGCTTCGGACCCTTCAGCAGAGACAATACTTATCCTAGATAGAGTGGTTATTATTCCAGATAAGTGCTTGACATGTTTAATATGCTGTACTGATACTTTGACGGGAACCGAATCTCCGCGCAAATATCCTTTCCTGGGAAGTGATACAGCGACAATGATGGATCCATGGCCCTTACGTTTCTTATGAACATCTACTGTTAATGTAGATACTCTTGGAGGAGGTAGAGTAGAAATATCGATTGGGCAAATGACCGATAGTGCCTTCTGGGCCGTGATCACAGTTGGAGGAGTAGAACGATGGCAAGTGGCAGTAATTGTATATGAAATTGCACCTCGTTCAAACTCCAGACTGTTGAAAAGACCTTTTTCAGGCAACACAAATTGGAATGCGAATAGGTGTTCGCCTCTTGGTAGAGGATGAGCTGATGGTTGAGTTAATGACTGTGTAGAAGGTTGGGAAGACGGTCGAGTAGAAGGGGTCGATGAATCGGCAGATATGATGGAAGTTTCCGAGTCGATAGTTGAAGATGTAGAGTGAGTTAGAGCGGGGGGATGATTGGGAGTGGTTGTTGGGGTCAGAACTGGTGAGTGTGTAGTTGTAGCTAATGGTGATGATGTTATGCTGGCAATGCTGTTTCGTGCGCTTTTCGTGCTTTTTATACTTTTTGTGCTTTTTCCACTTCGTATACTATCATTGCAATTGTCAGGAGTGGCAGTCGTACCAGTTGAATAGCGACGATTCACAATCTCGTCCGGTTCAATCTGGACACTTGACATGTCATTTGCCAATTCGCCATCAGTATCTTCTTCTGTTTGTTCGTCTTCTCCCCATAGTTCCACACTTTGTTCAAACAATACATGTTTGACAGCTTTTGTCTTTACCAAGGTATTGCGTATCGTGATAGTCCCCTGAATAGTGCAAACTATTTTGGATACTTTTTGAGGCTTGGCGAGAACCAATACCACACTACCATCTACCAGAGATCCAGGACTAAACGTCTTGTGAGGATCATTCAATTCTATAAAGAAGTCATCAGGATTCGAAGTTCTTTGAATTGTGTTATGGAATATAGGTCGTAGTTTGGAGAGTGTTCGTAACATGGTGAGGCGGCGACCCAGTTAGAGAAGAAGTGATTGGATCTGATTTTGTCGTCGTCTTCGTCGTCGTCGTCGTCGTCGCAGTTGATATGGTTGAATGGATGTTGTTGGACATTGTCCAAGAATCGAACCAAGATTAGAGGTAGTATTATGACGATGTAGTAGACGTTGCCTCTGTCGTTGTCTCTTTCGTTGCCCCTGCCGTAGTCTTTGCCGTCGTTGGTTGTCGTTGTCGCTGTCGTATTCGTTTGTCGTTGTCGTTGCCTCTGTCGTTGATGTCTGTCGTTGGTGGTGACGTTGACGTTGACGTCGCTCTTGTTTGATTTTGACAGGTCAAAGGCAGCTGAATGAAAAACTCCAAATGACAAAGCTGATGATGCTCACGGTAAGTATAAATAGAAGATGGTGTGGCGCGGAGCGGGAAAACTGAAACTGAAAACTGAAAACTGAAAACTGAAAAGAAGAATGAAATAAGGAAGAAAAACGAAAAAGGACTGTATAAATATTTCTGCCGCAAAAAGTCAAGCAAGGGACTGCCTACTGCGAGTGCCGCTGCTGCTACTGCTACTGCTACTGCTACTGCTACTGCTACTGCTGCACTGTGCACTTTATAGAGCAGCAGCGCTTCTCCAAAACGTCGACCATATTCCGGGTTGGGGTAATGATGGGAGTAGGAGTTGTTGGTATTTTTGGCTACATATGCGGCTCTCATCCTCCTCCGGGGCCCGGAGGCAGAGCGGAGAAACGTCACGGGAGCCGATATCGCCATGGATATAAAGCCGCGTGGTACAACAATCACAATCTGCCTAAGGACAGCAGCCGTAGCAGTAGCTGGCACTGGCACTGGCACTGGCAGTAGAACGTTTGCCTTCTCGGCAGACACGGATGTGAGACTGTAATTAGATGGACGTCACGTCATGACCATCTCCTGATAGACGGATCAGTAACAGAGTCGTTCCAGAGTCGTAGTAGGAGACTCTCCCGAGCCAATTCTCCCAACCCTCATTCAGCCAGCCTGGGCTAGTAGTCGCGGCGGCAGCGGCATATGTCAACTTAACGCAACACAAGCTTTGACCGTGCCCATGGAATTGGGACATACAATCACTGTGCAATTATCCGCTATCCTATCAATATTTCATTCATTCTCAACGGACTTTGTATCCCGCTCCACTCCGCTAACATCTTGTCTACAACGCACCGCCGCGTCCTTGCACTCCCATCCAGGGCCTGGACCCTGACTGGATCTGTTCAAGACCCGAACCCTCATTAACAGCAGGCAGCTCATGATCTTCCGTAGATCTCCTTAATCCTGTTCGGATCTCAAACCTTTTCAGAACTTGGCTCCATACCCGCATAGCACGGCTTATCTCCCCGATCCCCTTCTACGGCTGGCACGGGGGTCTGCCTCCGGCGGCTGGGCTCTGCCCAGACCCGTAGCTGCGCTTCACGCAGGGATTGGGGCCTCCGGCGGTCGGGGGGGTCGAAGCACGAGCGCAGCGACCTGCGGGTGTCGGGACAGCGCTGTAGTGACATAATACATACGAGAAACAAATCTTATATGAGCCGCATTTTCTGGGGCTCATATTTGCTATATAATCTAGCCCATATTAATTACGGATCTAAACCATGTTCTGCTAGTGCACGTGACGGCTGGCGGTATTTGGATGAGACCCTACGGGGGCCTCTTGGTGCACGAGTGCACGACAAGAGTTCCAGACCACGGAGGCAGAGCAAGAGTAAACGGCAGGAATCCCAGCAACGAGCGTAGCGAGCTACGGGTCTGGGCGGAGCCCAGCCGCCGGAGACAGAGTAAGGGTAACCAGCAGGATCCCAGCAACGAGCGTAGCGAGCTACGGGTCTGGGCAGAGCCCAGCCGCCGGAGGCAGATCAGGGGCCAGAACGTGAGAGAGGGGCGAGGGGTAGTGGGATTGATTAGATTTATGTGAGATCCATGAGCATTAGTTGCTCGTCGGTGTCGAAACCGGACATGTCCAGACCCCCTCCGAGAGCGAGGTCGTCGTCATCGTTCATGTTCATGCCCATACCCATATCGAGGTCGGCCATTAGACCCATATCGCCGAGACCTTCGGAGTCGACGATGGAGTCGCCGGTGTCGGTGTTGGGGTTGGCGGCTTCAATGGAGGAGGATGCGGTGACAGGAACGGACACAGAGTCGGGGCCTTGGGCGCTAGTTGTAGTGATGACTGTCTCATTGGCACTGTTGGAGCCGTTCGCAAAACCAAGGTTGACGGCATCTAGCATTTCGTCGGATGCGATGAGCCCGCTTTCACCATCATAATCATCATCGCTGTCTTCTGGTTCTTCCTCGAGTGGGATTGATTTTTCTTGTTGCTGGTGGAATGCTTGTAAAGACCCGACGCGGCTCTTCAGTTTGTGAAAGCTGCCAATAAGCAGATTAGTAGAAGCGGTGGTGGTCCCAGAACTGGTGCTAGTGGTGCTGGTGCTGGTGGTAGTGGTAGTTGTGCCCACAGTGCCATTAATCCGGTCTCGGCGCTGCTCGAGTCGCTGCTGGATCACCGAATCATCGGAAATACTCTTGACAAGTTCCAGAAGAGATGACTCGATCTGTGGCGAGATGCCTCGGCGGTCATGATGTCCCAACGTATCCATGATCATTATAATACTTGACACCACGTCCATTGCATAGTTGAAAGACCCCTGTGCTTCGGAGAAATCAAGCTCGTCCAAAAACAGGTCGAGGAGTTTACGTGCGCCTAGAATATCAACACCTAGTGAAAAACATCGTAATATATAACCCGGAGCTCCACTAATATGGCCCTGATCTAGTGCCTGGATCCATCCAACGAGAACATTGATTGTATCTTTCATGGTACTCACAAGACTATTGGAAATGGGGATATTGGGCGCAAATCGTCCAGTGGCTGTTGCATGAGGTTCAAGGGAAATCAGAATCTGATCAATAATACCATGTTCTTTTGTAGTTCGACTTTTCACGTCTGTCAGCTTCGTTTTAAGATCGCTAGCCACAATGGACAAGACGATCTTGTGGATATTAGCTGCTTCTGCTGATAGGCCGGGCGGAGTGATCAAAAGGTTCAGTACCCATAAAACCTGTGCTGTGTCTTTAGATAGCCATAAACAATCTCCTAGATAGCGAAATGCCCCTAGCAGCGTCGGTAGTAAAAACGGCTGCAGAAAATAATCCAATCCTCCTTTTAACGTGTCCTGGTCAATGATATCAGCGGCACATGCAGTAATTGATTGCTGGAAAACGGACGGCACTAATACTATTAATTCCTGAATCGATGATAATCTCATCAGATCATCGCTAATACCACCTGCATCATACAAGGCCGAGATCCAACCTCCAAGTAACATTTTACGATCTTCAGACATGTCATCAATAGTAAACGCATCGCGAACTCCATCTGTAATGCAATTGAGCCAGAATGAATCAGCTGGAACTCCTTCTTCTTCTCCAATCAAGTCATCCTTGCATAGCGCATACCTCCTATAAACAACTTCAATAAATAAAAATACACTGCCCAAATGCGTATAAACTTCTTGGAAATCATTATCGTCGTCATCTTCCTTCCAATTGTCGACCAGTTTTATAAGCGGTATTAGTAATGACGTGGGGGTAATATGTAAGAATAGAATATCCAAAGTATCGGTATTCAGACTTAATGCTTGGCATAATCGGCTTAATGAAGCAGTTTGATGGCGGCTATTAGTTGTCCATTCTTGAACAAATTTTACTAGCGATTTCGCTATTTTCTGCTGTCGATATCCATCGATGTCCTCAAAACTCGTCACTAGCCATAGAATCGTACTATCACCAAATGCTACATGTTCGGGGTTCTCCATAGCTGCCACAGAAAAGATTTCCTTTATACCAATCTGACTAATACCGTCTCTACGAAGCAAATAGTTTGATCTGGGTGGGCCGTATGAAGGATTGGAGCTATCCTCAACTACATTGGCATCTTCTCCTAACGTTTGCTGTAATGACTCTGGTCTAATTAGACCCATATCAATGCATGCTTTAAGGAATTCATGACGAATATCACTAGTGGTTGATGGAAATGAAGAAAACATCTCGTCCAGAGCATCGCCGCCTCCATAGACGCGTAATAAATTAACGGTTCCACGATCCAGGAGAGTTATCGGTCGACAAACAGCCGATTCAAATGGATATGGATCTTTTTTATTGTCATCAGCAACTTGCAGTCTTTTGATTATCAAAGCCAACCTCTTTCCTATAAAACCTTTCCATAGCGGAATATATATAGGAGAATCTTTTCTTTGTAAAGCGACTGCCAAGCAGTCAAATGATGTAGTAATGAGTTTGCTGGTAATAGACTGAGCATTTTCGCCAGCAAAGAATATTTTTAATTCTCGAATAAACGTGCTTCCTTGTATTTTGGAAGCTGTCAGCATGAGACTTTCCAGCCATAGTAATCTGCAAGCTCTTGAATTTGACGCTGAATTTTTAAAATTCGACGATTGACTCGATGTTGAGAATCCAACAGATCCATCAGTGATTGTGTCATCGCCTCCAGGATCACCATCGCCAATTTCGCCGCCATCTTCAAAGTGGCCGTCTAAAATGGATTTGTATGAGTTTCTCAGCTGCTTTTGCAAAAATGGATCATTGTCTTTAAACTTATAAAATTTGCGCAGCCCTATCTGGAATTGATTCAACAGTCCTTTTGGATCCGCCGAGCCACCCATAACCAGTCCCGTAGCATGACCACATTCACCCCATTTAATAAGGAAATAAGCAATCGCATTATGTTCCACCATGGATGACTGTGGAGATGACAACTTGACCATATATTCGGCAAGTACCTTGCTCAATTGAGCCATCATTGAAGATACTCCGGGGTTGTTCCAAGAGGCAAGCGACTTTGCAATGAAAATCACCACGTCCGCCTTGACCGGGCTGGGAGTGGACGACGAATCTTTCAAATATTCCACCAGGCTCGGCAAGGGAAACAAGCTCTTTGGATCTGATGCTAGCACACAGATATATTCCAGGAACAATGGCTCCAGAGGCCCACCGCCAGTGGCGGCTGAAAAGAGTCCATCACCCACCAAACTCGACGATTCGAAATCACATGTCTCTTGCAACTGCCCGCAAAACCGGATGAAAATCTGACAAGAACGTCTTTTATACAGACAAACCTTTACTAACTTCTCCAGCTTCTCACTCGAACTAAAAGATTGTGTCATTTCCTTTCCCCGAATATCCAACCTCACTCCTTCACCACTCTCCAAGGGAACCCCAAATCTCCACTTCGTCATCGTGCCCTAACCCTGCGCCTCACCTCCGGCGGCGTATTGGCTATTGTCAAGAGTGTTTCCGGCTGAATCACATCTCGTAGGAACTCGAAACACTCTATTCTTGCGAAACCATTATCAGATGACTAGAATTATCTTTACTAGATATTGTTCATTCAGATATGTAACTTAGTGAAGAATTAGTTTAACATGGTCACAAAATAAAAAGTCTTACAATAAGGCTGTATAGTCGCACAATGAGGCAAAGAAAGGAAGGATCTTAGGAGTGATAATAATGTAAATGTTAATATAACAAATAAGAAATTAGTAAAGAAGAGAATACAAAAATAAGAGAAGAACAGGCCTTTATATAACAATTGGATAAAGGGAATAGGAATGAGACAAGGCGGGAGCCTTTCCTTCTAGGTGAGTATAATGAAGGAAATTGACTAAAAGGTCAATATAATGTAACTTTGAAACTTCAGTGGGGCTGGCTTGTGCGGCTTGTGCGGCTTCACTCCAGCTATGCCTCCGGCGGCCGGGCGCTGCCCGGACCCGTTTGTGCTCGCTCCGCGAGCCGTATTGGCGACAACCGAGTTCCTCGAGCGCAGCTCGAGCTACGGGTCTGGGCGGAGCCCAGCCGCCGGAGGCAGGGCATCTTCTCCGCGTTGCCTCCGGCGGCCGGGCGCTGCCCGGACCCGTTTGTGCTCGCTCCGCGAGCCGTATTGGCGACAACCGAGTTCCTCGAGCGCAGCTCGAGCTACGGGTCTGGGCAGAGCCCAGCCGCCGGAGGCAGAGCGGAGGTTGAGCTTATCTTTGAATTGAATTATGTACTCTGACAGACCAGGCAGGGCCCTCGCAGCTCGCGCCAGCCCTGCGCTGAGTGCAGCCGCGGCAGCGCGCCTATTTGCCGCCAGGGCCAGACCCTTCAGGGTCGGGCGGCGTTTGAATGGAGATCAGCATTTGGATAATCGTAATGAACGCTTGGCAGCCCTGGAACTACTACTGGGCACCGGACCACTTGGCTCTGTTCGTGATCGTGATTTTTTGCCTATGTATTTTCCTGCACTTGTGCACGTGCAACATACTGCATAGATAAGATACAAGTGAATAATTAGCCGGAACGGGAGATAAAGCAATAGATGGGTCACGTTATACGCGCTAGTAGAACTGATAGATAGATAGTGAACATGGTGGCTATTTTCTATAGGAGCAAAAGCAAAAATCAAAGTAGAATAAAGTAGTGAAAAAGCCGAAAGAAAGGAAGATATTTCATAAATCATTATCGTCAAGTCGTGGGAATATTATAAATATTCCGTGAGATGCAAATTTAGAGCTATCGCTTAACAGGGCCCTTGGTTATTGTACGAGGAATCGAATCCGGATCAGGATGTTTTGAGCCCACCGACGCACCGTGGCCGGCTTTATTTAAGGCATAGTCTCCAGAGTCGAAATATTTGCGGTCATTGACCTTTCTATGAAGCAAATCTGCTCTGCTAGGTATTTTACCATACATGCGATATAGACGTTGTTCTTCAGGAGACAGCGTTTTGACATCTAATTGAGAACCCATATTGTATAGAATGCAGAGAAGTAGTAAGTTATGGAGCACAAAAACCTCAGAAATAGGTCCTCCAAGAAAAGAAAAACTACAAAGCTGCCGACCAAGTATTGGAAGAATAAAACTAGAAAAAAGCCAAATATTGACAATAGTAGTGACGAAGAAACTATAGAATACCCAACTTAGTGAAGAACCCCTGGTATTTATAAACGGAACTGAAATCTATAACGTTTCTTTTTCCGGTTGATATGCTGTTCACAAGGGTATGGGTTGACAGAGATGATTACTTTTTTAAAGATAGCGGTGAGGGTGGGAGTCAGCTTGGAGCAGAGAGAAGAAAATATATTTTTAGAGCAGTAGAATAATATTCATATTCATTCACTGGACCTTCTCCGTCTTGTGTAATCACGTTGCTTTTTCTTTCTTCACTGCCATTCGTTCGTTTTGTTTCCTTTCGTTTCTTTCCTATGTTTATTATTATTTATGCAGACCAAACGGCTTTTAATCACTATTAATATTATCAAGTCCCTCTTCGTTGGGTCATGATTGTGGTGGCGGCTGGGCTCTTCCCAGACACGTAGCTCTGTTTCGCGGAGAAACACTAGCTATTGACGACACGACCGGAAATGCGGATTACCAGGGGTTCTTTTTTGCCATGACAGCGGTAGCGATGGCGTCCACGTCTTGATAGTGTAGCTTTAGTTCACCACCTGCTAAAGAAATTCCCTCGGATGATAAACAGCAGGAGCGCAGGAAACGACATAATATCTCGTTATCTATAATATGTATAAAGGGCCATCCTCAAGCGCAGCTCAATTACTATGGCAGCTGGGCTCCGCCCAAACCCGTTGCTCGACCTGATCATATTATATTATTATTACGGCCTGCATTCTACATGTAAACATACATTTATGGTAAGTTTTTATGGTCCACTGAAAAATTAACTCTACTGCACCAGCCGGGACTGTGCGGTATTTGACTTTCTACCGGATCTCTTGTCTCCGGCTACTGGGCTTTGTTTCGGACCGGTTTCTCCGTGTCACATCGATTCTCTTCTGTTCCGTTGTCCGCTCATTTTCCTGATCAATCTGGATCTCTTATTTTTTGGTTAAAGTTTTTTGTCAATGCTTTCAACATCTGCACTGTGAAATCTCGTGTAGTTAGCCCACTATAACTTTAAAAGATATAAACGATATCTCACCTTCTCAGACGTTAATCATTAACTTTGTAGATTTAAGTTAGTTATATTTGCTCTGTACTTGTGATAATATCTGCTTTATTATCTTCTCTACTTCTATGTTGTAAAACAAAAGAACTAACTGAGTCGCCAAATTCAGTAGCAAGACTCCAATGGCGTGACTGATTCATGGAGAATAAAACGCTCCTATATGTAAAACTGTTGAATATTACTCTCAACTAATAAAGAAAAATTGATCCGCGAGCTACGCTGTAGTTGTGTCTGGCCATTCTTGTACCCTGACTCACGAAACAGTACCGACCATATTAGCAATTATTGGTCTGCAGAAGCTATCGCTAAAGGACAGAAATAATGCCATAGTCAAAGAAATAGCAGATAAATAGAAACGGATTAATTTCATAAACTAACAAAAATCAATGATTATAGCTTACTTATTGAAACGAAAGAGCCAACCAACAACAGAACATAAAGGTAAAAATCCTCAAATAACAAGGAGTAATATGACATGCGCCAGAAGATTTAGCTGAAGAAGCGGGAGAAGATGTATCTGCGCTGCTAGGTGAAGCAGTAGTAGGGGTAGATACACCACTAGGTGAGGCAATGGCACTAGCAGAAGGAAGCTCGTCAATTGACGCACCAAAAGCACTATTAGATGGAGAAGAATTATCAACTGATGTAGATGTAGATGTACCAAAGTCACTAGAAGAGGGTACGGTGCCAGTAGAAATAGATGTGGATGTGGTAGAGGAACTGGAGGACTCGGCGGAACTAATAGAAGATGAAGAGGTTGAGCTACTACTAGACGAAGCGACCGGTGATGATATAGCGATAGAAGAGGTAGTAGAGCTGGTGGTTGAAGTATCAACAGAGGATATGGTGGAACTAGTGGTAGAAATATCATCAGAGGAGCTAGGGGCGGCAGGAATGGCTCCAGCTGTAAATGGAACAGCTGAAGGGCCACATACTGTGTCGACATAACACTTGTATCCAGCATGTCCCTCAGCTTGAATAGCTGAGCAGTTGGTATTTGGATTATCTACTTGATAGATAGCCAAAGCAATATTTCCTGTTAACCCAGCCTCAGGAAATTCCGTATGAATACATTGACTGACAGTAGATGGATCGCTGTTTGAACCAAAGACAAATTCATTTTGGTATGTGCTAAGAGAACTGCCACACTGCACTGACCCTAGGCAATTGGCGTATACCTGATCCAACGCTGTGAAATAACCGGCCAACTCATTAGAAGAATCAGAAAGAAACCAACTATCAATGATAAAATAATAATACTCAAATTGTGCAGCTCTGCAGACTGTACAGTTTACAGAAAATATCAGTAACAAAAATCGAAACAACATTCTTTTAAGAGATAGGAGGTGAGGGAGTGAGCGCTGAGCAACAATTGGCTTTTCCCTATCTATATATAGTCCAGAGCTATGTGATAAATTGGCCTAAGAATTATTTCCTCAAACATGGCATCCTTGTCGCGAGTCTAACCGAACCAATCGTATCTCATATCACGCGTGTATTTATGCAGGTAGGAAGCTTAATTCACTTTATGCATACGCCGTTGGCAGATCTAGTCTTGTCGATCGGATCACTAATCTGTTTACCTGGATTTCTCACGACTTACTGTAGAAATCTGTAAAAGGTGCTATATATGTGGCATTGACAAAATGGACGAGCCTACTCCGTGTTGGGGCTGGCCTGCCAAAGGCATGTTATATGCATTCACTTGCTTCAAGCTACAAGATAATGGAAATCTCGTTGAAAGCGGTATATTGCAATTGAACAAAATAATTAGTTCATAAAAACTGTGGTCAGGTGGATGCGGTAAATGTACCAATAGCTTTAACCGATTCGCAGCGAGAGTAAGATTTGGGTAGGCAGCCCCCAATAAAGCTCAATGCCTTGCGTTAGCTTTAGGAGGAATAGAGAGTACTGGATATGAAACGGGACGAGCTATGTCAATGGAACGTTAGAGGTTTCACAATGCTACTGTCGCTTTATTATGTTTGTCAGATTTTCGTCTAGATTAAACCGCTCTTTTGACGTCCGCCGAAATAAAGACAGATTGGGGTTCGAATTGATATAAGACCGCTATTGAACAATCCTTATAAAACGAAAGCTCTGTCGACTTAGTAAACAGCTAGGTATGCTCGGTATCTACTTTTCAGTGGTTTTACTACCCTCAAGTAAACTCCCCAGTTTCCACCACGCGCACGGCGGAACCGTATTTCATCGTGGTTAGGGTTGGCAGGGTTTTTCGCGCTTTACGCCAGCAGATAATTTTTCAAACATTTTTTTTTCTTTTGTTTTGTTTGATTTTCTATCTTTTGAAAAGTTTCATCCAAGTGAAAGAAAAAAAAAAAGGAACCCAATTTTGAATTCAAAATGCTGATTTACAAGGTAAGTAGTATATGGGCTGGTGTGATAATTTATAGACATTCTTCTGTTGGTTGGTTTTGAGGTAGATAGCAGCGGGATCGATAGTATTTCTCCTTTCAGTTTAGATGCTAACTCACTTTACAGGACGTTTTCGCTGATGACGAGTTAGTCTCTGATGTCTATGACATCAAAGAAGTTGATGGTGTTGTCTATGAAGTTGACTCTCAGCTCATCACTGTCAAGGCTGGTGCCGATGTCGATATTGGTGCTAACCCTTCTGCTGAAGAAGGTGAAGAAGCCCTTGAGGATGGTGCCGAACAAGTTAACAACATTGTATACTCTTTCCGTCTCCAACAAACCTCTTTTGACAAGAAGTCGTATGTTACCTATATCAAGGGTTACATGAAGAAGATCAAGGCTCATCTTCAGGAGACCGATCCTGAAGCCGTTGAAGTTTTCGAAAAGGGTGCTGCTTCTTATGTTAAGAAGATCATTGCCAACTTCAAGGATTACGACTTCTACACTGGAGAGTCCATGAACCCTGATGGTATGGTTCTCCTTCTTAATTACCGTGAGGACGGTGTCACTCCTTACTTTGTTGTCTGGAAGCACGGTATTAAGGAAGAGAAGGTCTGAAAATCTATATAGTTAATTATAATATTTTAATAATTAAGCCTTACTGGATTCCGGTCACAACAAGACAGTGGTTCTCGAGGGAGATTGATTTGTCAACGTACTCAACTACTTGAGCATTGTATCCGAGTTCTTGAAGAGATTTCACTCTACCAAAGTCAATGACTCGACGTGCCATTAATCCTATTCTTTCTCGCTCTTTTTCGTCTATTCGACTCGAAGATACAGTGTGGGCATCCTCTTCTTCATTTTGTGGCTCACGCTCGTCCTTCTTCTCTCGTGTACCACAGACTGCCCAAGAGGTCAATCTAGTGATCGCGTGGAATCCTTCCTGACTGATTTGGTTCGCTTCAAGCCATTTCCTTGCTGAAACTGGGTATGTCTCATAACTGCAGAGTTGTCGGCAGCAGAGTGCAATTACTATCCCTTGGAGAGACGCAGGGTTTCCCGGCTTCATTAAATGACTGTTCTTAAGACATGCCAAAGTGAGATCAGTCGCACATCCACACAAATGTTTGGATACTGCAGTCACTCTCAGGCGAGATTCTTGGGAGGCCTGGACAATGAACGGTGACTTGTCTAAGTCGAGATCTTTTATATCAATCTTTAATCGAGTATATTCTGGAGAGGCTACGATTTTATCGTAGTTTTGTAGGTTGGGATTCTCATCTTTCGTTTTTTGATGGTCCTCTGCTAGTTTGCAATCTAGCTTCATTCTAGGGTTCGATCTGTCTATTAATAGGAACTTGTTTTTCGAGCGTGGCGAGGTAATAGTAGTGTCGTTTTGGACATTTTTCAGATGGTTTAATAGCTGTGATCTATAGATGTATCGAGATAGTTCAGCTCTTCCACAACCAAATTCCATAATTAATACATCCGTTTTATCGTCCAAATCGTACAAAAGACCATTGTCTGCCATGTGTCCGATTAATGAAGCCTGTTGAATGGCATGCTTCTTGTTCTCTAATTCTGATAGTCGTTCATTCAGGCCATCGTTCTGTCTTATATCTCGCGGTACAGGGCATCCCTGAACTTCTCTCTCGTACAACTCTGTCAGAATTGGTATCCATTTCGTAAAATCAATACCTTCGGTCTTACTAGCCACGATGTTGCTTCCATCGATATTCATATCCAGCCTGTACCATTCACCAGCCGGTAGTTTTGGTTTCGCCTGACATTTCTGTAAATGATTCTCGAGCTGATCTTCCCATACGCTGTGACCCTTGTCCAACGGACATGGGACCCTCTTGCGACCCCCGATGGAATCCTTGACAAGAAGAATATGCTGTGCACAATACTGTTCATCTTTCCGGCGGGTCATATTACATTGTTTGCCTGCCTTTTGTTTGAGTCTATATTGGCATTGCAGTCTAGTACCGTCTTTATTTGAGGCTTTGAGTTTCCTTTTAAGAGCCTTTTTAGATATTTTTGGCGTTTCGTCTGTCATTTTTTTATGTGGCTTAATAGTGTATACCCCTGGATCTGCGAGAAGTTGAAGATATGAAAAAAGTGTGCGCCTTATAATATTTAAATTTAATTGGAATCCTTGGGACTTGAACCCTTAACTTCATATTGTTACAACTGCCATTACTTATCATTTCGCTGTAAGGAAATGGGGGAGGCGAAATCCTCAACCTTTGCTTAAATTTTGTTTCTCTGTTTGATTCGCCTAACTCTCTTTTCATTATAAAGATTTCAAAAAAGTTATTACAGGAATTAAACCTGATTTAACTTCCACGACAGGGCTTGAACCTGCAATCTCCTGATTCGTAGTCAGACGCCTTGCCAATTAGGCCACGTGGAATACTTGTTGAAAAATAAATTAACAGCTCTCTTTAGAAGGTAGCGTACCCCAATATCAAAATTTGGCGCTTATTACATAAGGGGCTTCTTTTGATATGACTATATGTGCCTTGTGTGATGGTTAAATAAAGGCCAGTATAGTCAATAGAGCTTTACTCACTTTAGAATAAGTTTCATGTTGCTATTTTTGTTAATAACCGATCCAAGAGTTTAAATGGGATAGCTGATTATAGTTCATACTTTCGTGATATAATTATAGAAAAAACAAGTATGCTTGAAGTATGACAATTTCAAAAAGTGGAAATCCGACCCTGCCCTAAAATGCTGAGTCCAACAACGAATCCTGCAATAAAAAGGTTTAAAACGCTGACAAGCCCTTATCCGGTGGCACATGCTGAATCCGTCTTCCTTTGTATTGTTTTATTTGTATTATTTCATAATTATGTAAGACAGAGACGTTAATTGATTATCTATCTATCTAATAAAAGATTTGACTCCCGCAAGTACTCATCTTGTGGCGCATACCGACTTCGTCTTTCTGTGTATTATGTTATAATTATGTAGAACAGATTGGTTAATTAATTATCTACCTATCGCTATCGTTTTTTGTTAGCACACTTCCCATATTATCGTTAAAGAACTGGGTTCCATACGACAAAAGTGTAAATGATACCCTGCCCAGAACATGTTGATTCAAACATAGAATCTTATTATATATGGATTCAGACTTTCTCTTCATTGTTTCTGTCTATTTATTGAATTTATTTACTGAGATAGAGACATTAATTGGTTGACTATTTGTATGCCCTCAATAACGTCGACTCTAACAAACGAGTCAAACCACTGAGCCTTTATCTGATACCACATGCCAAGCTCACAATTATTTGTATTATGTTATCTGTATTATCATTATACTAATATAGGGCAAAGATCCATCTATCTTAAAGAACAAAGTAACAAAGAAAGCTAAATCATTAATCATCACATGGCTTTACTACATCAACAGATATAATAATTATATCAATGAATAGATTTAAACAGACAAATGGCACCAATCAGCAAAGGGACAAGAATAGGGGACATGATTCTAAAATTCAGAATAGCCAGGTTGCTCGTAGACGTGCGAAGTTTTAGTCACTATAAAGAGTATCCTAGATGAGCACGGAAGCACAGAACAAAAATATTTAGTATTCAAAAATTAATAAAGCTAAGCCTAGATAAACATATTATTTAAAACAAAAAAGCGCCTGAACCAGAATAACTGGCAATATACTAACGACTACTCATCATATCACAATTTACTGTTTAACACAAGACTTTTTGCTCGTGATGAATGAAAGACTAAAATTTAGAAATTGCCGCTCACGAAAAACGGTCGGCAAAACCTTTAGTACGTACCAATATCTTCTTTGCATTATACATAATAATTATATACCTGTTCCGGGGTTTCACTCGAGATAAATTTTTTTGTAACATTGTGAAACCGCCCTACAAAAAATTGCAACATAGGAAGTGAGACAATGGGGGTTCCATACATGATACTAAGCTGGCTTTGTGGTTAACCGAAAACTCTTAACTCTTACCGCCGTAAATGGTTTTTTTTTTTTTTTTTTTTTTTTTTTTGGTATAGGTTTGAAAGAATAGCAGCTGCCCACGGAGAGAGAATTACGGTCTACAGGAGACAGACATTAGGAAAAATAAGAAGATACGAAATGCAACATGTATTTTGTCTGAGATCAATTGTTCTCCACCGTTAAAGGAAAAAAAAAGAGATCAATCTCGTACGCGACTTGCACGTGATTCGAGCGGGCCCAGCAATCGGAGGTGATTTCAGCGTCTGGAAGCAGGAGCTCCTAACACGAGCGAAGCGAGCAGAGACTGCTATGCTTTCACCACAGCTGCGCTTCAAGATTCTCCTCGAAGTTGTCTCAGATGCAAACAAAAGGTCACTAACTGGTTTAACTCGTTGTAATTGAGCATCTAGAAAAGGTCATCGATGACCTAACAAACTGTATCACTATCTCTCTATCCGATTGATTGATTGATGATTTATGTACTAAAATTACCCCTTATCTGATTATCTGATTAATCTTATTCAGATTCTACCCCCGCCGAAATCAAATATCTCCGCGGCTCTCGTCTTAGATAGGCCAGAAATTGTATGGTTACTATCGCCCCCACCATCGTGGCTAAAAAAGGGTCTTATACGCCTCTAAAAATTGAGGTTATGTTGTTGACTAAAGTTGAGCCACTGAAATATTGTGGCCCCCACTGCTCTCTCTGGTGTTATCTGGGATAAGAATGACGCAAGTGCATAATGCGATAGAATCTATATCGGAAGTTCAGTTCGTCGATCAGAAAATCGTTGTACGGCTTCTCACGTCAAATTAGCTTATTTTCAGATGCCAAGTCGTGCTTAGCATTTCAGATGTCGCAACATCACCACCATACTAACATAACACACAATAAAATTCGATATGTCGCCATCAGTGACTAGAAATTTTTTTCACCAGGCAATGAATATCTTATACAATGATCGACAAGCAGTGCCACCATTCGGAAAAATTATATATCTAGACCCTTTGAGCCACAAATATAGTCATAATTTAATAAAATTGTACCATTGAGCTATAAGTCATAGCCACAATATAGATATTGCGTCAGTTATGGTTGAATATCGTAGTGAGAAGCAGCCGTCTGTTGCAGAAAAGATTGGGACTGCTTTAGCACCCAGCCACAGTGTTGTTAGCTCCAAAGGTATCTCTGTTGATGATGTGCCTGTGGTTCATGGCGATGCTCAGTTTGTTAGTTCCAAGGATAATGTTATAACCGAAGATGGAGAAATAGTACTTGGCCCTATTTCAAGTAATGATGAAGAGCTTCAAGCAAATGTCTTCCATGATCCCGAAATCGCTGATTACTATCGTAAACTTTATGAACGGTCAAAATATGAAGGTAGACACCATTTTGACCCTGACATGGAATGGACTGCAAAGGAAGAAAAGGCATTATTGTGGAAACTAGAATGGCGTGTTACTCTATGGGCTTGTATCATGTTTATTGGATTGCAAATAGATAGAGGTAATTTAGTTCAAGCAACTTCAGATAACATGCTCAAAGATCTAGGTCTTTCCACAAATGAATATAACAATGGAAATACTATTTTCTATCTTTGTTTCCTTAGTGCCGAATTACCGTCGCAATTAATCTCTAAGATGCTTGGTCCTGATAGGTTCATTCCTCTTCAAATGACTCTTTGGTCTGTTGTTGCCATGTCTCAAGCTGCATTGAAAGGAAAGACCGGGTTTTATGTCACCAGAGGTCTTTTAGGTATACTTGAAGGAGGATTTATTCCCGACATTGTATTATGGCTTTCATTCTTCTATACTAGTAAGGAATTACCTATCCGTTTATCTTTTTTCTGGACTGCTCTTTCTGTTACTACAATTATCACTTCAATTATGGCATATGGATTGTTGCGATTAAGAGGTGTTTGTGGTCTTCCTGGTTGGGCATGGCTCTTTTTAATTGAAGGTCTTATTACCTTGTTGATCGGATTAAGCTCTTTCTTTATGATGCCCGCATCTGCTGTTCAAACCAAAACTTGGTTCAGAAAGAAAGGTTGGTTTAGTGAAAGAGAGGAGAAAATTGTTGTTAATAGAGTACTTAGAGATGATCCTAGTAAAGGTGATATGCACAATCGTCAAGCCATTACTCCAAAGCTTTTATGGGAAAGTTTGAAAGACTACGATTTGATTCCTATTTATTTATTAGGATTGATTGCTTATATTCCAATGACACCACAATCCTTCTACATTAGTTTGATGTTGAAAAATCTTGGATTCAGTACCTTCAACACCAATCTTCTTGCTATCCCATACAATGTTATTCACATTATTTTATTACTGGCAGTTACCAAAGCCAGTGATATTTTTAATGATAAACTATTGGTAGCATTGGCACAACCATTGTGGGCGCTCCCGCTTATTGCTGTTCTTAGATGGTGGTCAGGAATTGAAGTTAATGCGTGGGCTACTTGGGCCATTGTGACTTTGCTATTGGGTTATCCATATATCCATGCTATTCTCGTTGCATTATGTTCTAGAAACTCGAATACAGTTAGGACTAGATCAGTCAGCGCTGCAACATATAATATGTTTGTACAGGCTGGTAACATTATTTCATCAAATATTTACAGAACTGACGATGCGCCTCTCTACAAGCGAGGTAACTTTCAATTATTCTGGATCAATATTGGTGTGATTGGTCTCCTGCTATTTAGCAAAGGTTACTACATGTGGAGAAACGCCCGTAGAGAACGCATCTGGAGTAAGATGAATAGGGAAGAAAGATATAATTATTTGGCCACAACGAAGGACAAAGGTAATAAGCGTCTTGATTTTAGATTTGCTCATTAGAAAGTGAATGCATTTAGTTTTATGATTTTATATATAGCAGCAATAGAAATTTTTGTTAATGATCTATGTAAATCACTCCCATTTAGTAGGATCCCATTGTGGAGCAGTGACATAATAATCAGATGGGTTTCCAAGAGACTCGAAATCTTCCTTTGAAAGCTCGAAATCATTGACTTCAATATTACTCTTGATTCTAGATTCTGTCTCGGATTTGGGCAAAGGAAGGAAGCCTTTTTGAAGGTTCCACTTGACTAGGATTTGTGCAACTGATTTGTTGTATTTCTTAGCAAGACTAACCAATTGAGGATCATCCAATCGATTGCCACGCATCAGAGGTGAATAAGCTTCAATGAGAATATTATTTTTTTTACTGAATTCAGCAATGTCATTATGTTGCAACCACGGGTTGATTTCGATTTGATTGACGGCTGGCTTGACTTTGAGATCAGGCCATTCAAGCAATTCTTTCAAATGGTGAATGCCATAGTTCGACACTCCGATGTTCTTAACTTTTCCCTCGCCGACAGCTTCTTGGAGAGCCTTGTAAGATCCCAATCGAAGCTCAGATGGTCCTTGGGGAGCATGAAGTAAGATAAGATCAATATAACCAATACTTGAAGCTGCAGCAAGCGATTTCTCGACGGCGAGCTTGGTTTTCTCGTAGCCGAAATCATAAAGCCATACCTTGGTAGTGTAGAAAATATCTTCTCTGGAAACTTTGGGATTGGCCTTGAGGAAATTAGCAATCCCTTGAGCAGCCTCTTTCTCGTTCTTATAGAAATGAGCAGTGTCGATATGTCTGTATCCAGCATTTAAAGCTGTCTCTACGATTCTAGTGGTTACGTCAGATGGAGCCAAGAAAACCCCAAACCCAACATTTGGAATCTTAGCACCAGAATTAAGAATAAACGACATTTTATGATCAGAGCGCACTGAAAACTGTGAAGATGAAATAAGACAGGAACTCGTTAAGTTACTGATTCCAATCTTGACTTGGGGAATTCGGTCATTCTTAAATAGTTTTGTACTGGCTGAGTATACTTATAATATGCAAGTTGTCGGGAGTTAGGGCTACTTACTAATCGCGGATCTTTCATGTCCGATAAGGTACAAACATCGGACTTAACTGCGGAGATGAATTGCGTGATGGAAACTGTAGATTATATGTTATAGGACAGAGCTTAGAAGCCCAGACGCTTAATGATAGCGGATTCCAGCAGAATATTTTGCGAGGCTAGGACTATAAGGAATAATGCAATACTAGTTGACATGCCTCAGCAGCTGAGCGTTCATATGGCAATTATAATGTCACGGCATGTTGAAATGGGGTGATGACAATTGCCTATAAGGTAATCATATGAAGCAATTGAATTGTCATGTACAAAATCCAAACAATACAATGGATCGAACGATCGTTTCCCATATTATCGAGGGAGAACTAGTTCCCCTACGGCACTTACAAAAAGCCTTAACAAAATTTGAATCTAACAACGAACCCTAAAATAGAAAGTCTTAAAGCGCCGACAAGCCCTTATCCGGTGGCACATGCCCAACCCGTCTACTTTTGTAGATAGAAATAGATAGACAATCAATTAACGTGTCCTTTTGTATTGTTTTACTTGTGTTATGTAAGACAGAGACGTTAGCTAATTATCTATGTATCTGCATCTCCCCTGCTTGCAGTAGAGTTGGTGGAGAATTGTCGTCGATCTACTCTATCTATAAAGTCCAGTTAAACATAAACACTTTTATTGTCTATTTGAACTATTGCCATATAAACCTCTCTACAGTCATCTTTGCTATTATATCACTATATCAGATAAATAAAAGCGTATTCTCTCATACTGTATTTAAAATTTCTTTTCAGGAAATTTGGGCGTATAGTCTAGTTGGTTATGGCGCTCGCTTAGCATGCGAGAGGTCTCCGGTTCAATTCCGGATTCGTCCATTTTTTTGTTAGCTATGTGATTGATTGTAAAACGTAATGACAACTGTATTAGGCTATGGTCCATTAGCCGCTGTGAATGTATAGAGCTTTTATTGGAAATGTTTAGCTTTTAGAGTCCGTGCAGAATGGAAGATTCGAATCCAAAAATAGCTTGTCTTATTTATCTGTTTTACTATCTGTTTCGCCGACATAACTACCATATAGAGATGACTTACGAGATAAAATTAAATTAAATAGACATTTGACTTATAGGAAAGAGAAAGAGAAGTTTCATGGCACAGGGCGAGTCTCATATATGTTTATATATCCATCTATTCACGAGTTCTTTTATAAAACTGTCGTTATAGACATTAATGAATAAAAAACGTCAAGCCGAAATATATTTATATAGGCTATTAAATCTGAGAATCCGCCGTTTACAAACGAAAGTGGGGAAGATTAAGCTGAAACGAAATATACTATTATTATTTAAAGGCAGTATTCTCATGACCGCTCACTGAATAAACAATAAGATGTTTTTTTTCCTCAGAAAAAGAAAAGGCTCACAAGTGAAATAAGCTATACAAGCTTCTGGTGCATAGGCACTTACACTGGCCGAGTCTCTTTTGGCGCCCGTTGGCTCACCTGTAGTAGCAAAATATGTATTGCCGACGAGAATCGGAGCCCAGCTATTGAAGAGCTAAAATGTCAGCTTATCTTTTAACCAAGCTATTATTAAACCTTAATAGCATGAAAAACAACGTACAAACTTTTTTTGTTTTTGCAATGTTTGATTCAAATATATCACTTGTAGATGCAGAACAAGAAATAAAACAATGGTAGCGAGCACTAGTATACAACGAGATAAGGAAAATAAGATCTCAGCAACAAGAAAGCAAAAGTACTGCCAGACCGGTTATTCAACGGTATACGGCCACTATAAGTGGTGGCATAACGCCATCATCGCCAGTCAGTTGTCAAACAACATAAGTATCGTTGGCCGACCCAATGTCTCGCTGCCCAGTAGATGAAACTTGGCCAGCGTCACATAGCTCATTGCCATTAAAGCATGTCTATAATAGTAACTGTATTAATATTTTGCAGGCAACAATTATGATGCCGCAACGCAGACGCGGGCCTGAGCATGTTTTCTGATTTTATCTGCCAATGGCAGGAGATCATAGAACTCCGAACAACAAGGAATACGGACCAGAGACTTAAGAGTAACATATAATGGTTTCAAACCTAGAGTTGTTATAGTATATACTGCATTTATTGCAGAAAAATATAAATATCTAGTCAAGCCTACCTTTATGGATTTATTCTAAACAGTTAATTCTTCTGAATATTAAGCAGTCTTCCGAGATATCTACAAAAATGAGAAGTTTGTTTTGGACACTTTTATTCAGCTTGAGCATAGTCTCGGCATTTCCTCAACTGTGGAGTATTACTTCGAACTCTGAGCCCACCCTTGATGCTACCAATGATCTGCCAAATGAAGCTACTGACTCTATTGCTGTAAAGAAACCAAGTCTTCTTTCACGATGCCTTCTTGGATTATTAGGTTCGTGGATGGGTAGTGGCAGTAGTGGCCAAGTCATAACGCCAGCAGTTTCAGCTCAAGGTCAAATTTCATATCAGTACCCAACATATACTGAAGCAGTTTCCTTATCATATCAAGTATCCTATGTCACTCCATCAGCAGTAATCTCCTATATTACCGAGCAAGGTGTAACAGAGTATATTACTATTGAACCAGTAACTTCGTATATCACCCTGCAACCGCCACCAGCGGTCGTTACGGCAGGCGGCGAAGTAGCAACCACTTCGTTAGAGCCCATTACCACTTGGGTTGTTGTTACATCGGGCGGTGCACCAGTCGCTCAGCAGGTCGGAACTCAAATGCAATCGATTATTTCTCAGATTGCCCCTCAAGCTGGTGATATCATGTCCACAATATTTACTCAGAATATTGTCACCAATTTCCCAATGATCCAAAGTATGGTTTCAAATCTTGGACCACAGGTTGGCGTGACTGTTGTTGAACCTGGTGTAACCGGCATCCTAGCAGGTGGAAATGGGCCTCAAGGTGTTTCTCCCCCCCCTCAAGGTGCTACTATTACCCAAACTTTTGAAGGGCAGGCCACTCAAGAAGTACTGCAACCTGGTGCCAACGCTGGTCCTAACCAAGCTGGAGGTGCTGCCTCTCAAGTTGTCTCTGTCAGCATCTCTGTAGGTCCTGGGGGTACATTTACCGAGGCAGTCACAATAGGAGGAAGTGGCGGAAGTGGTAGTGGCAGTGGCGGTAGCGGTAGTGGTAATGGTAATGGTGGTGGATCTCCACAACCCCCTGCTATCACCCCAGCACCCGGACAATCAATCAGTGGAGTTATAGCGCAGGCTGTTCCTCAAATTCAATCAATTATTTCTCTAATTATTCCTCAGATTTCAGGAGATAATGTTCAGGCACTTGCGTCAGAAATTCCTCGTTTAGAATCGCAATATGGCTCACAAATTATAACTATTATTGAAGAGATTATCCCTCAATTGTCAGGAGGGCTCCAGGCAGCTCTTTCAGGAGGAGGATCATCAGAAATAATCACTGAACTCATTGAGATATTTTATGCTGTTGAACCTGCTATTGTTTCGGCTATAAATGCCAATATCCAAGGTGGTGTACCAACAGTGATTTCTGCTATTGAAATCGTTTATCCTCAATTGTTTAATCAGATATCTGGAATTTTATCAAGCTATCCTGGGCTTGTAGTATCGTTCCAAAGTATCATCTCTCAGCTTGGTCCTGGTGTGGCGACCCAAGTAATCCAGCTCGTATCAGGGATCGCTCCTCAGGCAGCGTCAATTGCTTCACAGTTCAGTATTGGACAGCCACAATTGCAACAAGTGAGTGGTCAGATTGTGCCTATTATCACGAACCTTATTTCCAGTATTTCTCCTGCAATGATACAACAACTGGTTGGCACTTTCCACGGGTCAGCTGGTAATCCTCAAATTGAGCAAGCTGTATCACAATTTGCCCCAGTATTAGCCTCTCAGGCTCGCCAGGCAGCTCCAGCAATTGCATCGAGCGCAGCTAAGCTTTTCGCTCAGTATGCTCCTCAAGCAATTTCTGGTTTCCAAGCAGAGGCTACCAAGGACCCCACCGAGCTTATTGCTGATGTTCAAAAGATGATATCTCAGGCAGCTCCTCAAGCCCTTCAAGGTGTGCAACAAGCTATACAATCTCGAGTCCCGTCTTGGATTGCTCCCCAAGTTGAGCAAGTAATTTCACAATACGGACCTAAACTCATATCTAGCGCCCAAGTACTTGCCTCACAAGCAGCGCCACAAGTACTTAGTGGAATTCAAAGTATTGCAAGTCAAGTCCCTCAAAAAGATCTTACAAATGCCAATGCAGTTGTTTCTAAGGTATATCCACAAGCTTCACAACTGTTTGCCAATATTGTGAATTCGATTCGTGCCAATCGTAAGAACGTTGTAAGAGAAATAGTGGCTACACAAGCTGAATCCGCGATACCTTCTGGTGCTCCAGTGTTAGCAGTTGCAGCTTTGGCAGCGGAAAGCAAACAAGCGGTAGCAACAGCTCAAGCAGAAGTCAAGGAGACTCGCAACTACCACATTGTTAAAAAAGATGACCAGTTGATCCAGAACGAGGTTCGACAAGTGTCTTTACCAACTCTATCTACTTCTCTGGCTACAGGTATGTATTAGCAGAAGAGTCTTTAGAACAATAAATGTTTATATTTTCTGATAGATTCTCACCTCTCCCTTATTTTGTTACTTTACTAACAAATTTAAACGATTCTGGTAGTGTTCCAATTGAAACTCAGACTATAACGTCGACTCCTGACAGTAAGTAATGAGGCGCGCAAAAACCAGACCCTGTGTTTTGACACTAACGAATCTAGATGGTGCTCCTGCTGTAATTGAAACAGTTTTCGTAACATCATATGCTGCGTCTGATAGACCATTAGGAAACAATAGTACTACCGTTGGAGATATCACGTCAGATACAAAACTGGATACTACTAGTGCACGGAGCTTTCTAAATGTCACTGTGTACAGCACTATGACAGCTCAACCTACCACGATTACCAGTACGGAATATATTCAAAGTACACTGGAAGACGGACTGGTCACTTCGTATGAAAAAACAACAACATTGACAAGGACGCGACCTGGTACGACGGTAAAAATTGTTCAAGACCAGTATGTCACTGTGATTAACGGGGTAACAGTTACAATCAACGTTTCGGGAACTACAGAAGCGGTCCCCAATAGTTCTACTACTCCTATTGCTCTCCTTGGAAATGGCACGACCATCAACACTGCAGATGTGGTCAAATCATCTGGACTATCAGTGTTCTCAGGTTTTAACGCTACCGCTACTATTGCACAGGTTATACCTCCGGCAGTGATAACTCAATATGGTACCAGCTCTAATGGAACTTCCACAGAACAACCGAATATGATTGCACCCTATGCGCCTACTGATGTCATCAATCCCAATGATCCATTTGTTGTTACCAAATATATCACACAGTGTTGTAGAAATGTCTGTGTTAGACAAACAACAGTTTCTACACCTCCTATTCCGACTGTTACAATAAGCAAGTGTAATAGCACATGTTTCACCACCACAGTACCTTGTCCTTATTGTACACTTTCAAGTTCCATGTCTACTTATTATGCAACTACTACTGTTGGAGAATCGGTTGATACAGTGACTATTTATGAACCTTGCGCATCAGTTGCTGTGCCTGCAACAACTCCAGTTCTTGTTGCCAGCAAGTCATTGGCAAGGGTGACTATCACACCTGCACCAAAAGTCGTAGTGTGGAAAACGGAATCTGTTACCACTACGTCTACGACAACGTATAAGTTGACAGAGATTCTTCGCACAACCACACTATGGGTTCCAACATCTGGCTACTCATCTAGTCACACTGTTACGTACGGTCCTAATGGAGCTATCCAGAATCATTAGTTGCGGTACTACCAACCACCGGAACTGGTATTGTTGTTTGTTCGGGAGAATCATGTGTAACAAGCGGGCGGGCTCCAGTGGTCTGCTCAGGCACAAGCTGTCAGTCTACTGCCTATACTACAGTATTCTGCACCAAAGACACTTGTAAATTAGCTGCGCCATCATCAACTGTCACTGCTATTGCTAGTGCTACGACTACTACTGCTTCTGCCACTTCGATACCTCTAGTCACCAGTGTGGATATAACAATTGTGACAACAATTACACGGGGCCAAGTTATATGCTCTGCCAAGGACTGCTCAACTTCAGGTAGCGTGCCACTTGTTTGCGCTGGAAGCTTGTGTGCCACGGCTCCATATCCAACTGTCAGCTGCGTAAGGGACTCATGTTCAACGGTAGTTCCTTCTTCTCCACCACAAGTGATTATTCCAATTATTAGTGGATCTACAGTTGCTAGTAGTGCTATCGTGACGCCAATTTCATATGGCCAAGTAATCTGTAGTGGTAGTGACTGTAGCACAAGAGGAACAGCTCCAGTGTTTTGTGCTGGAGGATTGTGCGCTACAGCAGCGTATCAAACAGTTACATGTAGTGAAGCTGGCTGCTCCACTGCGCCAGCACCCACACTGGTTGTCCAAACACCCTACTTAACAATGACGGATGGTAGCCAAACAGCAGCAGCAGCAACAACAACAACAGCAACAACTAGCTTAGAGCCCAAACCAACCGATAGTGGTGCTGGTGATGATAAAGGGCCCAGCTATATTACCAGCATCCCATCCAGCGGAGTCGTGGTGTGCAGCGGTGGCCAGTGTGAAACGTCTGGAACTCCATCCATAACCTGCTCCGGAGACAGATGTTCTAAATACGACTACACGACCATTCTATGTGACAATGGCGGCTGTACATTAGCCAGTCCTACAGCCAGCATTCCGGCTCAGAATAACGAGCCGTCTCTTCTTGCCGGATTGTCTGAAGGTATAGCTGGAGGTCATCTCAATGTACCGTACTTCGGTCTTCTAGTCGGTATTTTTGGAGGATTCATTCTGGTATAACCAGTGTTAATTAATGAAAAATATAACATGGATACATACAGTACGCTTTGGCGGTTTCTGCCTCCGGCGGCTGGGCTCTGCCCAGACCCGTAGCTCCGCTTCGCGGAGGGCTAGGAGCACG
>JAJMAW010000123.1:0-39656 GCA_030565085.1 Sugiyamaella pinicola
ACGAACTGTTGCTGAATGCAGATGATGCTGTGCTAGTAGTAACGTTTATGAAAGGTGAACTAACAGCTGTTGTACTATTACTGTTCGAAATAGAGGTACTAACGGAAGAACTGTTACTGAATACAGCAGAAGTAGTGTTTACAGCTGTTGGGGTACAGGTCAGGCAAGCAGTAGTAGTGTTCAAGAAATCTGAACTAATAGCTGTTGTGCTGTTCAAGGCAGCGGTACCTGAGGAACTAACAGACGAGCTATTACTGAAAACAGATGATGCTGCGCTGGTCGTGGCGTTCAAGAAAGGTGAACTAACAGCTATTGTACTATTACTGTTCAAGGCAGTTGTACTAACAGAAGAACTGTTACTGAATACAGCAGAAGTGGTATTTACAGCTGTTGGGGTACAGGTCAGGCAAGCAGTAGTAGTGTTCAAGAAAGCTGAACTAATAGCTGTTGTGCTGTTCAAGGCAGCGATACTAACCGACGAGCTATTACTGAAAACAGATGATGCTGTGCTACTCATGACTTTTGCAGTAGTGTTCAGGAAGGCTGAGGTAGTGAGTGGATCGGCAATTGTCTTATTCAAGGCAGTAGAACTGATGGAAGAACTGCTACTGAGTACACCTGAAGTGGTGTTCACAGCAGATAGAGCGCACGTCAAGCATGATGTCGTATTCAGAAAAGTTGAACTGCCAGGCTGATAGCTTGTTATGGGGCCACTGGTATTTAGAGCTGCAGTGTCAATGCTGCTGATTGAAGAACTGTTACTGAGTACAATGGATGATGTGGTGTTTATTACTGTTGGAGTGCAAGTTAAACACGAAGTAGTCGTGTTCAAGAAAGTAGAAGTGATGCTGCTCGAGTTCAAAGCTTTAGTACTTAGTGAAGAGCTATTGCCGAAAACAGCAGATGCTGTGGTATTTACTGCTGTTTGGGTACACGTGAGACACGATGTACTACTCAAGAAATTTGAAGCAACGGACGTGTCTGCTGTTGTATAGTTCATGGTGGTTGAGCTATTAGCAAATACTGCGGATGCGGTAGTGTTTATGGCTGTTAGAGTTGTATTCAAGACAGCGGAAGTGCTAGAATGTTCGCTTGTGGCCACGCTAGTGTTTCGAGCGGCAGTGTCAGACTCACTAATCGAAGAACTATTGCCATATGTCAGGGATGACGTGGTGTTTGCTATTGGAGTGCAAGTCAAGCAAGTAGTAGTGTTCAAAAAAGCTGAACTAATATAAGGATCAGTGATTGTGTCGTCTGAGGTGGTTCTGATAGATGAAACATTACTAACGACTAAGGATGCTGTGTTATTCACGGCTGTTGGAGTGCATGTCGGACAGGACGTTGTGTTCAAGAAAGATGAAGTTATACGTAGGCTGGATGTGCTGTTCGCAGAATTCAGTAGGCTGGCATTCAAAGTATTTACGACAGCTAAACTGTTACTGGTTACTGAGAACGATGTAATGTTCGCAGCACTTGGCGTGCAAGTCAGACATGAAGTTGTGTTCCGGAAAGTTGAAGGTGAAGGCACCGTTGTCGCATTGGCAGAAACTGGCGCACTTATTGTAGCGTCGCCTGTACCTGTCGAAGAAATATTGCTTGAATTGGAAGAAGCAGCAGTTACAGTTTCGGAGGAACCATTCGTGAAAGCTTGGATACTAGTAGTATTCTCCACTGTGCAAGTAACACACGAAACTGTTGTATGGTTCATTGGAACGGTGGTATTCCTAGGCATAGTGCTAGAGCCAGAAGTGCTGTTTAATATCGAGCGACTACTGGCGATATCGTTAACTCTTGTGTTTGTTGAGAGATATGCAGTCGTTGTATTAAAAACAGCCAGGCTGCTCTCGTTGCTAACACCGGTCTCGTTAGCAACACGAGATGTCTGAATGGAAGATACCGTAATGTTTACCAGGCTCACTGGTGCAGTACTATCATTGTGGAGTCTAGTAGAAATATCCGAGTAGTTCCCAGAAGATGAGATATCTACTGCTGAGGGCGTGCAGGTGTCGCAGGAGGTAACAGAACCATTATTCGCTAGAAGAGAAGTCAATGGGGTTGCTGTATTCTGAGAATTCGTGTTGTTCCTTGTAGCAATGTTCCCAGTGGACGAAGTAGCATTTAGAACAGTTCGAGTGCATGTTGAGCACGACGCTCTAGCAGTCGTATTCAACAGTGTACTAAGAACACTAGAGGAGTTATCTATGAACGACGTAGTAGTTTCCACGGTTGATTTGAGATCCGATAGTAATGCAGTAGAGCTATTGAGAGATGGTGCGGAACTAGTTACGATATTCGAACGAGTGGAGACAGAAGTAAAATTAAGTATTATTGTGCTGCTAACTGAGGTGATATTCACAGCCACAAGGTTGGTACTATTTGTACGATCTCCGTAAGAAGATATCGAACTTGAAATACTACTACTGGTAATGTTCGAGAAGGCCGAAGCCGTAGAGTTGGATTGAGTTTCTACAATGCCTGATGAGCTTGGTGGAACAATGGGGACAGAATAAGAGCTATTTGTCGTTGGGTCTGTCGCATAGACTGAATTCAGATAGGAGCCTCCAGGTGGATTCTTCCCCAGCGTAATCGAGGCTGATTGCATTGAGGTCCTATTGGAAGATGTATGTGTGTCAGATGTTGAAGAAACACCGGATCTCACACTTGTATTTAGATCTGTACCGGGATTTGACGTATTCAGGGCCACTGAACTAGAACTACTAGTGGCATTCAACTGTGAATCAGCTTGTTTGGGAGCGGCAGATATGGTAGAGTTAAACTCCGATGAAGTTATTTGACCAAGTAAAATAGATGTGGTATTAACAACGGGGCTTGCAGAATAGAGATTCGAAGACGATGAAGAGCTGTTAGACGAACTCAATGATGTTTTCGAGTGTGATTCACTGCTAGATGAGCTACCAGTCGTACTGGTTAGATTTGAGGAAATGTGAACGGTTGTAGGCAGCCATTCTGTAGAAATCTCAACGATTGGATGTAGGTCCCCGCTATAATATTCATAAGCAGTTCTTGTTATAATACTTGGTTTCCACTCAACTGATGCTCCAGAAGTAGCGGTAGCTAGGAATGTTAGCGTTAGTGGTATGAAACCAAATGTCAAAAGGAACTGTTTTCGTCTCTTGGCGCTTATGTAAATATACTTACTCGAAGATGAAGATGAAGCTTGCTTTGTTGTAGAAGAGCTAGAAGATAAAGCCAAACTAGACGATGAAGAAGCTAAAAATTGTTAGTAAAAACTAGTTTTCAGATAATTTCTTGACTGAATTCAACTTACATGATATTATAACACTTGAAGTTGACACACTCACTGTTGATGAAATACCAGAAGAGGTCGAAGAGTTCGAGTAATAGCTAGTCGTGCTATTTGAGCGAACGCTTTCGGTAGACCGTCTATAACTGGCAGATTGATTGGTAGAAACAATACTAGGCCCTGGAGGCAACAAAGTGTCCGTGATTATAACCACTCCAGGGCTCGGGTCATGAATCAGCTCAGCACCTGATCCAGGTGATTGACCAGAATAGATGCTTTGGCAATAACCCAGAGATAATGCATTAACGACCAGAATGGCGTTCCTGAGAATATCCCTCATTACTAAGGATTACTACCTGGGGTTTTTTGCAAATGGCACTCAGATAGGTGTTGATGTTAGGTGAGTAAGTACAAATAAAGGATCAATAATCAAGGGATAAGAAATATTTCCTGAAGGAAAGCCTTTGGTGGTGTGCTATCTTCTTAACAGGACTATATAGTTTTCAAACAAATACTGACAAACTGCTGAAACGATAGTATAATTAGTTCAAACAAAACTTTTGAAAATTGAGAAGAAAACTTTTGACAATGTCAATACGTGTGATGATATATTTACACTATGAACAAGACAGACTAGACTTTCTTTTTAGAAGCTGAAAAAAAACATTCTCCATGAGACATTGGAACCTATATAAGGGATTCTTAAAGTTTACATAGCGACGACAAAAACAACTATTAGACTAATATGGGAATTTCGGTGTAAGACATACCCTTGGAGAGGCGTGAGTAATAGGCGGCCGGAAAACAAAAAATATGTGAATGCCAATAGCGATATCACCGTATCGTTCGAATACGTTTGGGCACAGATTAGGTTTAATATGTTTTCTTTTTATCTAAACTTTGGCGGCAGCTTTAATACTAACCTAGTTTCTTACACAAAATACGATGGAGAAGAGGAGAGGCAAAGGAGCAAAGAAGGAAAGAAGGACAAAACCAGATCCTTACTATATGCTATATGCGATGCGGACAACCACAGCTCGCGATATACAGACATCGCAGTCTGATGTATGTTTTTTCATTCAAAATCTATTACCAATTGGTTGATTCACGCCTAGTATGATTTTACTTCTTCAAATTATACAGAATACAGCGCCATTATTAATGTTTCAGTCTAGGAGCTAACATGTCTTCTCTCCTGTTATTGAATTAAACAACATCTGTTATGCATCTCCTCATGCACACGATCATTTGTTATGGGTAAGGATGAACTCTATTTGTTATGTCGTGCCTGACGATCGACAGGTTGTTCCAGGGATCAACAACGGCAATGCATGATAGGTGTCTATCTTCTCTTCACTCTGACGGAAAAATAAATACAACCACCGAAGGAAAAGTAAAATTTTATAAAAGCAATGTCAAGAAACTAGACCGCCAAAATGAAAAAAAAATCTATTAAAACTTGCCGATAGATATTGCAGTATTATTTATAGTTACAACTATTATTAATTTGTTGCATGTCTTTCAAAAATAGAGAGGGTTACGATTGTGAGAGCGAACAAAAAAAATTTTATTTGATAAAAATGTTGCTAACTATTAAAACTTTGCTTTACAAAGGGATGAGAAGAAGAGCCTGGTTTCAACGGACCAACGCCCGTGGATCGAAATCTGCTAGTAAATGATAAAGAAAATACTATAAATAGATAAATAAGGTCCAGTTAGGTAATTGAAATACTTTGATGGTAATATTTATTATATAAGTTTACATGATAATCTCTATTCTTATTATCAAGGCGATACTTGGAGAAGACTGTAGGATGATGGCACTGATAATAGTATACTAGTTGGGCGGATAATTTAATTTTTTTCTTCATTTATGCTATAAATATTCTTTACCAAAGTAGAAGCTAAATTAGACGTCAATAAGATCGATTAGGTAGATTGGTAAGGCGAGATAGGTGGGAGAAAAGATCTTCAAAGTTGAGAAGCAAAAGACCTAATAAATTTATGATATATGTACAACTATGGTACGACGGTAAGGTGACAATGGTTCGATGACGATGATGATATTAGTGTGGTGGTAGTGGATGGTAGAGCCTAAAATGACGTTAGGATATGCCTAACATGACGACGAGCTGCTCACCACGCCGGCTGGTAGAAGCGGCGGCTCGTCTTGAAAGATAACACACAGAATGAAGAGGGATAACACAGGCGGAAAGATAGGCGGGAAGAAAGGGACAACGATAAAGGCTATATGACCAATATCTACATTATGTAATTGCTATCTTATCACGTGAGAGACCTCGAATCACGTGAGTATCGGCTGCTGTGCTATTATTTACCCGGTAATAAACAAAAAATAATAATTATAATTATTACGATAACAGAAAAGCTCTTCTGTAGCTCGTAAGGAAAGATGCGGGGCTGACAACAAGCGTGCGGCTATATACTCTGTCCAGTCCCATCTCTCGAGACCCGAAAGAGAGAGATACTCTTTCTTCTCGAATGTTCCCTGTAAGGCTGGTAAAATAAATTGTATGTCAGAGGATTTTTCCCTTACCCATCGTGACCTTTTTAGATCACCGTCGTCTTCCATGGAACGCGGTCTAATTTAATTCCTGATATATTTTCTGGCTTTGCAGAGGATTTTGGCGGACTAAAGAGGGACAAATTTTTTTGGCCGATTAACTGACTACTGGTATTTAAACTTTTCTCAATAGTATTTTTTGTGTTTCGGTTGGTGTTTTCAGTATCATTATGAGTGAAACTATAACGTCTACAGTGGCCGCTGCCTTTAAAGAAGAAGGAAACTCATTCTATAAGTTGGGTAACTACCAACTGGCAGCAGAATTATATGGAAAAGCTATTGAATCAGATCCAACTAATCCTGTTTACTATGGCAACCGTAGTATGGCACTAATGCAGCTGAAGGAATACCAACTGGCATTAAATGATACTATAGAATCGAATAATTATGGCCCAGGAGTTGCAAAAACTTTGGCAAGATTGGGCAAATTATACACCACAGTGGGTAGACCAGATGAAGCATTACAAGCATTTGCCCAATGTAATCCACCAGCTAATGGCACTGATGTTATGCATGCTCATGAAATGTCTAGAAATATTAGCCAAGCTGAGAATCTGCTCAAAAGCGGGAATCCAGGTTCAGCAATCCATTCTTTGGATGCTGCTGAGAGATACCTCGGAGCGGGAGTCAAAATTCCTCGAAAGTGGATGTTATTACGAGCACAGCTATATCTTGCTTCAGGAAATACTGCCAGTGCCACTTCTTTAGCTATGAATTTATTACGATCCGATTCGCAGGATCCTGATGCTCTTACCCTAAGAGGTAGAATCTTATATGATGAGGGTGAGAATACTAAAGCCGTGGCCCATTTCACGGAAGCTTTAAGATGCGATCCTGATAATGCCAATGCTCGTCAATTATTAAAAGTTGCCAAAGAGTTAGAAAAGTTCCGAACTGAAGGTAACAATGCTTTTAAAGCAGGAAATCTGAAAAATGCCAAAGAGTTATATACGAAGGCATTACAAGTTGATCCAACTAATAAGGGGATCAACTCCAAGCTTTACTCTAATAGAGCCACTGTTAATGTTAAACTCAAATCACATCAAGAAGCTCTTGATGATTGTGACAAGTCTTTAAAATTAGATCCTTCATTTGTAAAAGTCAAGAAAACAAGGGCCAGAGTGTTACTTCAATTGGAACGGTGGCAGGAGTCGGTTGACGAGTTCAAGTCAGCTATTGAACTAGATGCGGCAGACACTACTCTAAGACATGAGCTGCAGAATGCTGAACTAGAACTCAAAAAGAGTCTTCGTAAGGATTACTATAAGATTCTAGGAGTTGAAAAGAACTGCAGTGATACCGAGTTGAAAAAAGCATATAGAAAACAGGCACTTATCTACCATCCCGATAAGAACCCTGATGATCACACTGCTCAAGAGAAGTTCAAGGAAGTTGGCGAAGCATATGAGACATTATCTGACCCTCAGAAGAGAGCAAGGTATGATTCTGGAGTCGATCTACAAGACCCATCTGATATGTATGGAGGCATGGGTGGAATGGGCGGAATGGGTGGAATGGGCGGTATGGGCGGTATGGGAGGAGGTATGGGAGGCATTGACCCCGAGATCCTCTTTCAAATGTTTGGTGGTGGAGCTCCTGGAGGAGGTGGCCACCGTGGCGGCCATCCTGGTTTCAGTTTCTCCGGATTCTAACGACCCCACTCCGTGGTACTGTACAGCCCTTAATTATTATTCATGACAACTATGTTATGTAACAGCATATGAATAGAGATCATTTCTACAGGCCTCGCTAGGAACGCCTCCGGCGGCAGTAGCTCGCTGCCTTCCAGAGCTAAGCGATGCTACGGGTATGGGCGGAGCAACCGCCGGCGGGCGTAGCCAAGGATTGTCTTCCTCATGGAATATATTATGACAAAAATTATAGATCTACATAGTAAAGACAAAAGAGAATATTTGCGAATTAAGTGGAAGACGGGGAGCGCGATGATGACGGTTAAATGCCTGCACCAACGGAATGGGGACGATGCGAAAAATAGCAGACAAACAAACAAGAGCAAATACAAAAAAACAGATACAGGCAAAAGAAAAAAGAAATAGGCAATCAAATCAAATCAAAATCGAAAACTATGGTCAGTATACATGCATAACAACAGTCAAATGCAAAAAAATGACATCCCGTTCTCAACCGCAACAGAAAGCACCAATCTTGGCCCAGAACCCTTTACTCTCTTCTTGCCCTTGTTGCTGTTGTTGGTTCTGATAGTCATGTCCGTATTGCTGAGACGCGAGGTTCGATGGTTGTTGCAGCTGTTGATTGGTTGATTGATACCCTTGTTGATATTGGTTGCCATTAAGAATCTGGGACGAGTTATTTTGATATTGCGCGACATTAGATCCTCCAATGCTGCCTCCAGCACCTCCTCCTGAAACTCCAAGCGCAGCAGCGGATTTTGACAATCTCTGACCAGCCAGTGTTTGGGGTTGTTGCTGCTGTTGCTGTTGAGCTTGTTGAAGCTGTTGCTGCTGTTGAGCAGATGCTGCTTGTTGAAGTTGTCCAGGTGCAGTACTTTGTCTATTCCGCCTTGACTTGGAAGCATGTCGGATAATAGCAGCATTTGGTGGTGGCGGAGGAGGTTGTGCTGCGTTCAAGCGAGCTGCTGATAGATGGGCTTGCGAATGCCTATTGGCACTAGTACCAAGGTTGTTATTGGCATTGTTAGCATTGTTTGATGAGTGACCCGGTGGGTAGGGATGACCATATCCATGCAAATTGGGCTTCTTGTTTGTTGATGAATCCCAGCCTTTACCACCATTAAGCTTCATCCAGTCATACTCGCCATCTTCTACTTCTCCAGTGCTCTTCAATGCTTGAGTGAATAAATCACGTAGATAATCATAGTCAGGCGTTTCTTCAAAACCTAAATTACGCACATAGGTCAAGTATTGCTCGAGTTGTTCTGGGAAACCTTCACACAAGTCACGAATCTGGGTCGTTTGCTTCTTTTCTCCTATTTTTTCATATTTTTGTTTGTTGGTAGCAGCTTTGAGTCCCTGCCATGGCAATCCTCCACGTAAGAAATACATAAACACATGACCAAGCGCTTCCAAATCGTCACGACGACTTTGTTCTCTGCCTAAATGAGTGTTGATAGACATATATCTAGCAGTACCAGAAAGAGATTTTCTTTCTCGATAAGGAATATGTTGTTTTGTTTTCGGGTCACGGTATTGTTTAGCCATGCCAAAATCAACCACGTACACAAGGTTTGCATTTTTAGTGCCTGGTTTACCAATAAGAAAGTTATCAGGCTTGATATCTCTATAAATGAGATTTTTTTCATGAATGGTTTGAACTCTAGAAACCATTTGCTTGGCAACCATTACTACTGTTTTCAATGTGAATCTACGGCCGCACCAATCAAACAAATCTTCTAAAGATGGACCTAACAGATCGATCACAAGGATATTATGAAGACCTTCTTGGCCAAAGTAGTAAACATTGGGCATTCCTAAACAGCCAACAAGAATTTTGTAGGTTCTATATTCATCACGAAGTTGAGGAGCATCTGATTTACGGGGTTCAAACTTAATAGCAACCTGTTGGTTATTGAGCAGATTGGTACCTTCGAAAATGACCCCAAAAGATCCTTCACCGATTTTTTTACCTACACGGTAGTGGACGCCAACGACGTTTGAAGACTGGATATGAGAAGACATAATTAGCTATTACCAGTCATGAATGGAAAAAAGAAAAAATGCAAGATAAACAAACAAAACAATGAGAGCTTCTTCCCTTTTATTTGGAATGAGTGAATGAGAGAAGATGGATAACGTGTTTATGAGGTGACGATGGTAATTTCTCCCTAATTTCCACTTTGCTTTGGTTTGCTTTTGAAACCCAAGAAAAACAGAAATGAAAACTAAACAATTTCAATCGTGCTCGTCCCTATCGCTGTTACGATTCCCCTTCGTGAAAAAGTGAAGTGTAAAAAGTAGAAGTGAAGTGTAAGCGTAGAGCTTATACTCCGTGTGTGCGTGTGCGATGGAAGAGATGAAGTACAAACAAAAGAGTGCGCGTACTGAAGCGGGTTATGTTTACGGTAGCAGTAGGAGGAGTAAAAGAAAGTAGTAGGAGTAACAGCAGCCGTAGCAGGAGCAACCACCACCAGCCGTATATAAGATGGGAGAATGGACGGAGAGAGGAAACGAGACTGGAAGCCTTAGGGGGTTGATACTTTGGGCAAGGGGGTACAGGGGGCTACGCGTGGGTGCGCACGGCCGCTTCCGCTCTCAGTGCAAAATTTTCTGCCTGGGTTGGGGTCTCTGTATCTAAAGATAGTGTATATCTAGCGTGAACTCAGGAGGGTAACTTAGCTGTGGCTATAAATAAGCATATATAGAGAAGTTGGGAGTTTGGATGACTGGGACTGGGACTGGGACTGGCCCGCTGGACTGGGCTTGCCTTGGCTGGCAGTAGACCAGACCAGACCAGGCCAGAAAAGACGGCTTCAATGCTTCGATGGGGCATCGATGCCCACTCATTGATCCTTCAATTCAATGGTACGTATCTATCTCTTGCTATGTCAGGTTGTATGAGAAGGTTAAACTTCGATTGCCTTAATTATATGCAAAGCCGTATCAGCATCTGCCATGTCTCAGCGAAATTCTGCCTGTCTGTGTCTGTTTGTCTGCCTGTCTTACTACACGTCCTCACGATGGATGTCGTCAATATCAGCCGTGCAAGATTATACTTTCAGGTTCACCAACAGCATCGCCAGCGCTCATTCTGGAGCTGCCTCCGGCGGCCGGGCGCTGCCCGGACCCGTTGTGCTCGCTGCGCGAGCGCCTTGGCGAGCGTGACCCAAGAGCAAAGCACCAGGTCGCTCGCGCAGCGAGCACAACGGGTCCGGGCAGCGCCCGGCCGCCGGAGGCAGCTCAGGGGTAACGAACGCCGCGCCCGCCGCACAAACTGCCAAAAAGTTCCTCTTCTTGTTTTATCTCATGTGAATTTAGTAGTATATACATAAGATGCTCTGTGATCTGAACGTTGTTTGGCCCAAGGATGCTAACGTAGAGATCCCTCCGTCCGTTGCCAAGACTCTGGCAATCCTACAAGACCTAGGCTACACTACAGTGGCCCTCAATTGCATTTTGACAGGCAAGATTCCTAATGGATATAAATGTCCTTTTGATATCGGCCCTATTCAAGCGGCCTTCCCAAGTCTGAAGCTTCTCAGCAGAATCACATTAGTGCTAGACGACTCTTCACAACATCAGAATTTCTCTAGTCTACAATCCCATTTCGACCTTTTAGCCATTCGGCCAATGAGCGAAAAGTCGCTACAGTCGGCCTGCTCGTCGTTGGAAATCGATTTGATATCCCTGGACTTCTCACGCAGGCTTCCTTTCTTCCTTCGTCATAAGACTGTATGTTCTGCCGTGGATCGAGGAGTCAAATTCGAGATCTGCTACGGGCCCTCGACCTTATCTCTCGACGGCCGCCGACATGTGATTACCAACGCCTGTGCATTAATTCGAGCATCTCGTAGTCGAGGCATTATTGTCAGCAGCGAAGCCAGGACCCCTCTAGCATGTCGAGGGCCATATGACGTTACCAACCTAGTTACAATTTGGGGATTGGATCATATGAGAGCCCGAGACAGTGTTGGCAAGACAGCCGAGTCAGTAGTTCAAAACTCATTCCTACGCAATCACAGCTATAAACAAGTAGTTGCGATTCCCGAGGAACGTACGTCCAGCCTATCGTTTAAAAAGCGTCAATCATTAACGACTCTCGACTCAGATAAGCCACCTAAAAAGAAGAAATGACATTCCGTCCCTTAGTCTCTCTCTAGCGGCCGGGCGCTGCCCGGGCCCGTTGTGCTCGCCGCGCGAGCAACTTGGTGTTGTATCTAGGAATCTTCGAGCTACCTGTCTGAGTCGAGCCCAGCCGGAGGCGCATTTCACAGCACGACGATAAGCACAATCTATGATAGTTTCTGCTCTCTAGGTTTGACAGTGAAGCAGGGCATTTCCAGGAAATCGCACAGCGAGTTGATGACCAGCTGCGAAAACCGGAAGAAATATACGACCGAAAAAATGAAATAGCCCCATAGATAGATGACTTCAACCTGCTCGGTAAGTTGAAAGACGCCTATGTGAGGTGCTAGACCGAAAACAAGTGCTCCAACAAGAAGGGGAATCATTGGAAGCGACCAGAATGGGAATGGCTGCTTTGTGAGATGGGCGAGAATGATAGCGCTCGTGACACGGCCAAAAACAAACGACACCGTTAATGCAAAAAGTACAAGATGATTGTTAGATAGAATCGTCGAAAAGGGGCTGCAGGTCCAGGCGTAAATGGAAAATGTAAACACAAATAATGGCAACAGTTCGGTCAGAGGCTCAGAAATAGATTCGCTTCTTCTACGGCGAGACTGGATCACATTATAAATACAAAATGGAACATGGAAAACCACAATAGAAATGAAAAGAATAATCGTCCAAATATCCTTAAGGAGCCAGTCTTGCACATACGACATACCATAATAATCAAGATTCGTCCCCATGAACTCACGAACAGACATCTGCCAAATCTCAGGACCCCCATAGATACCACTAATAATCATCACCAGACAAGCAACAATAATTCCTTCAGTGGGCCCATTAAGATATCCCAGATACAATACATGAGTATGATATGTCTCCCATGTAGAAAAATACATGGCAATACAAGTGCCAAAAGTAGTGAATGCGCCAGCTCTACTAGTACCCAGACCCATACAAGCGGTTTCCACCAAACCTCCTAAACAGCAGTTCAGAGAATCGACTCCATGATCAAAAAGTTCGCCCAATGGCGAAGACATGCCAGTCTTTCTCGCCTGCTTCCCGTCTATATTATCCATTGTCTGGTAAAAAAAGAGTCCGAATGCAAAAGAGTAATAAACCCAACTTGGAGCAGCGCTCACCAGGTCCGGGATATATATCTCTACGCATATAATGTTCAAATAAATAGCAGCAATCCCTAGTAAAGTGATTACGTTAGGAGCCAACCAGCCAGGCATAAATTTCGCACACCATGTCCAATACGGGTTCAGCACATAATATGATAGATATGACTTATCGACCGACTGATATTTATAAGATTTCAGGTGTATTAGAGACGACTTTTCTAAAGCGTTGATGTTTTCTCCAAGGATTAATTGTTCCACCTGGAAAGCTAAAGTGGACCGAGTCCAGTGAGTTTTGGGAGGCCTATTACGAATCATTTAGGACTTTTGATGGGAGCGACAACTGCGATTTGTTCAAAATACAAAATACAACAAGACACGCGCACGGGTCCAGGCGGAAATTCAAAAAAAATAATAGAATAGAATAGCCGTGTAAGGGGACCGAGACCTAAATGCGTGCGAACGGTACTGAGAAGCATGTGAAAGTTATGGCGACGAGAAGGAAGTAGATATAGTGGAGAACTACGAAGAGACAAATGGAACCCTTTATAAGTTAATTACACATCCAATATTCACTTTGTTATAAAAGAATAGATAAATAAGAGTAAAATCTAACGCCGGTGATGGGCACGTGACTTAGGTTTGTATAAATCCATCCATATTAGCAGAAACACCACTGATTTCAGCAAAGGTATCATCCATTCTATGACTCGATGTATACCTCAGACCAGAAGATTGTCTCCACTTACACAAAATGTACAAATATTTACAAATATCATACACTGTTCGTGAGACGTAATCCTCATCGTTGGGTTAGGAGGATCGGCTACAACTGCAACAAGGTTATTTTTCTTTTTGTGAAAAATTGAAATATCCGTAGAAACGACATTCTGACATTTAAAAAGAACGTTCCAAATGATTCTGGGAAAGGTCGACAACATAGTAGGAGGCGGACGGTTTATACAGATCAAGAGTCAGGACGACCACAGACCTCTTCTACTCGGTGAGTGTTGCTGCTTCCGGCGACAGCCCCCCTGGGGATATAGACACTAACTGGGATTGAGCGTAGTTGATATTTGGACATGTGTGATTGAAGCGACGTTGTCAGCGAAACTGCTGGCTCATTTGAAGGAGTCTCTGCCCAGAGAGCCTCATAACCTGACACATATTCGACGGCTCACAAAGCTGGAGAATTTCGACATGGAAAAATATAAAGCAGAAAGAAGGGACCGTAGTCGGAGTTTAGAAAACGGCAGGGCGGCGACGGAGCAGGAAGAAAACAGCAGTGAACTTCATACTAAAAGAGCACATCCAACGTATCTTCGGTTATGTCTTTGTAGTGTAGATTGCGTTCCTTCGGAAAAGACCATCACGTCAATTGTGCATTCAGTTACTAGTTCCGAAGTGATTATAGAGAAGCGACATTGTTCTAAATATCAAGCATACACAAAGGAGCAGGCAGCAGAATGGTCTTTGAAATCAGGGTGGCCAATTATGTGGAGAGGCAATCCAAATGCGATCAAAACTGAGGTTAGTGACAAGGAAGTGGAATCAATGAGGGAGCATCTGAAAACGCTGGTCGAATTATCACGCAGCCACAAAGACGACGAGCTCCCTATATCGACATTAATCGTTGATCCGGATAACGGTAAAGTTCTTGTTTCGAATTCAGATAGTCGGCATGCCGGTGGTAACCCTATCAGTCACAGTATCATGATTGCTTTATACGATGCTGCCATGTTAGAGGCAGAAAGGAGAAGGCAATTATCAGCAGAAAGAAGTTCCCGTAGTTCGTCTATAATGCCGGAAGAATTAGCTGCCGTGACCTCTCGGTCAGCTACGCCTATAACTAACGGGTCTCTATCTGTCGATAATACATTTACTGGTAACGCGACAAATGCTTGCATATCTTCTTCGCCATCATCTCTATCATCTACATCTACTGTCACCACCACCGCTACCACTACCAGCATACTGGATCAACAACTGTCTCCAGACGATAAAAACTACCTCTGTCTCAACCTTCACGTGTATACCACGCACGAGCCATGTCCTATGTGTGCCATGGCCTTAGTTCATTCCAGAATTGGAAGATTAATATACATCAAAGAATGTCCCAAAACAGGGGCAATTGAACCAACTAGCGGAGCATCATATAGTGTCCATTGGAACAAGCTTCTGAATTGGAAGTACGAGGCTTGGAAATGGCTCCATGAAGGTTACGAACAAACTAAGGACGATGAACTCATCTCATCTGTTGAAGATATTTCGCCAAATATCAATGCTTAATGAATATGTACTAATATTATGACTGTCTACGATCAACACTTCTGCCTACGTCGGTTGGGCTTTGAGTCACTGCTATACTGTGCCTAAACAGCGTTCATACATTGTTGAAACGCAGAATAATGCAAATCAATAAAACATCAGAGCCAGCTTCATATTGTTCAGCTTCTGACTCGTAGAATACTGTATATAATGCAAGATAAGCTCTGTCTATCGGACATTGTTATCCCAACAAAGCTAGGAGAGAGAACTTCCCTGCGTCATGCACCTCTCCCAAACAAGCCATTAGAAAACAAACAATGTGGCTGATCGCCGTTAAGCTCACATTGACCACTGTTCTACGCGACATCGCTAGAAGCCGTAGTGTCCGTCACAAAATCTCTAATAGAGCATCTCTAAACAAGATGTCCGTGCTGGTTGACTCTTACCTATCTTCTGTTCCTCCTATATTTCTCGTATCAGCAATTTGAAGCACGTTCATTTGCGAGCCCGACTACGACTACAACTAACTATACAAGCGTAGACTCTTACCGTCAGCAAAAAAGGATCAATTCACAATATTTGCCTGCCAGCCAGTTAAATAAAAGCCTCGAAACTCGCTACCATCCACCCAGAAGTTGAGAGGGAGAGAGACAGGGGCGCTTTCAACCCCTGGAATTTTACCCTTAACCAGCGCAGATCGCTTACTATAAACAGGCGAAAACACTCCATACTAGAAGGAGGCATCGGCTAACAACTGTGCAAACAGTACCAATCATTCATCCATGTTAAATGTAACTCACACACAATATAAAAACTTTCATGAACGAACATTAGAGAGATTGAGATTAGCCGGCTTGTCTAAATAAGTGTTATATGTCAGTAATCGGCTACTTCACTCACTTTGCGTTTGGTTCATACTTTCGTGTCGCGCGTTCTCCAAGCTTCGTTACTGGGTATACCATTGATTTAGAGTTAGTGAGATCCTCTCTGCGTATTGTACCTTGGCGGACTTTTAGCAGTTTATTGATAGCAGGTGGTTGGACAAGCTTCGCGTCTGCATACTGTCACTATTCAGCGAAATCATCACATTGTTAGTCAATAGCCATTGGTTCCCAACTTTAATCTCTGCCCACTAATAGTGGTATTAGCAGAAAGGAGAGAGATTCATATTTGAAATGTCTTCTACAGCTAGTTCAACTATTTCTACACCGGCTTCATCGTCACCACAAAAGACACATTCTAAATCTGTTTCATGGCATGTCACTTCACAAAATCCCTCTGCACCTTCAGCCCCTTCAACATTGTCTAAAATAGACCAGGTTTCAAGATCAAGAAATAGCTTACCCCCAATCTGTTCTCGAGATAGATCCGAAGAAGATCTTTTCTCGGTCGTCAATGCCGCTGTTCGTGCTAGTGCTCGAAATTCAGCTGGGAATATTTTAGATTCAACGGTAATGAATTCAACCAACCCTGGAACTCCAATGAACGTTACATCATCTTCTTCTTATTCCATATCTGCATCTCAAACCCGGTCAGCTTCTCCTTCGAAAAGATATCGTGCTAGAACTAAAATCAACCCCACTCCGATCGCAACAAACCATGATCTGGAATTCAAATTCCCTCATAGAAGGCATAGTCCTACTCTTTCAGAATCATATGCGCAGCATACCCACTCTTACTCTTATTCATCAGATATCGATGATGCAATGACTTTGGTAGGTAATTTGACCTCTCCATTATCGGAGACAGCGAATGGTACCAGTCTCGAGTCCCCTTATATCATTACCTCGAAACCGAATTTACAGGAAATATTTATTTGTCTTGCCCATAAAGAAAGACGAGTCCTGGAGGCGCGAGAGCAATTATCCAATGTTGAAAATGAATTGACTTCTTTCAAAAAGCGGTGGAGTTCTATTTTGAATATTCCAGATAATTTTGGTCCGTTGGATGAAGGGAATATCACTACATCTAACTCGCATTCGACTGTGAACTATAGTAAAACAAGGAAATCAACTCTTACACCGCCAACTTCACCATCCTCTACCCTTATAGATCTGCCGCTATCACCTATTCCATGTACGCAGTCCTCACCAACTAAAGCCACTAGAAGACTGATAACTCCTCAGTCCGGTCAGCATGGTCTCGGTATCAACGGTGTCCCTTATGGTAGCGACAAACAAGATTTCTTTGACATTGATGCTTGTTCCATTGATGATGAATTGAGCAATAGTAGCCATGCTGAAGATGGAGAAGATGATATTTTCATCAGTACTACTAGCCCATCTACACTAATGTCTCGTGCTACGCACCATTCTTCCTATTCCAAAGTCACCAGTCAGCGACCTACTGAGTCTACCAGCCAAACTATTCGCATAGAGCCGACATTTTCTGCGCCTACCATTGTTAGACTCCTCAGGAGCATCATCAAGAGCATTTTCTCTACGTTATTCGGTGGGTTAGCACCTTCTTTATTCTCCTCTGAATCAGTTACCAGGAATATCGATATTCACCCAAACGAGGATGTTACTTCATCCATATCCCCTCAGAGTGACCTTGTCAGACCTCGTTACCCCTCCATCACTGAGCACTATTACCGTACTCTCGAAGTATCTTGTCATCCACCTCGCAGCTAAAAAACTGCTCTATTACTATTATTATTACTTTTTTTCTTCTTATTTACTTATTATGACCCGCAAACGAGCATCCTCTGTATAATGATTTAACTTATTACGAACCCCACTCCTTTTTTCCTCAGCGCTTTTTCTTCGCACGACTGGGCGGAGTCCAGACTTAATAGCGATCGATCTAGTAGAGTCGGAATACATCGGTGTTGGCGGACGGGTTCATAGCGCACCAACAGGGCTGATCCCACTTGAGTCGACTCATGTCGATGATCTAGAATACACACGTTACAGCACATGCGATTAGCACTGCGAAAATTGTTCTGTGAGCTGCCGCTGTCGCTGGATGCGCGGTGTACGGGCAATGGTACAATGGAAATCTATACTCGGGACTTGGTAGCCCATGTTGCGCCCGTAGACCGGCGAGACGACAGTATAGGCCGATCAGCGTTCAGTGGCCCTAGTACAATGCTGGTATTCCGAGTAGAGCAGTATTTGGCAGGATGTAGTTAGGTCAGCACTGTGAGTACACTGTCTACGTCGTTGGTTCTAATCCAGCAATTTTTTGTTTCAATCTTGTCAGACTATCCATAGAGTCTGTCACTAAGGAATAGTCCGCTTCATCAGTCATCGTCTCATTTAATTCCTTCAGCGAACTAACGATCTCTTGAAGACGAGCTAGCATATGCTCAGAATCATCATTTACGCTCTTGGTGAGCCGGGTCTCTATCACGTCGGCCACGGATATAGCCAATTCAGTAAGTTGAGACAGATCAACCTGACTCGCAGGCGTAATATCTCCTGGATCCTCTTCTCCCTCAGAAGGGCCATTATACGACTCATCATTCTTATTGCCTCCGAGCCCGGTATCGATAAACTCCGATAGATTGGATGAGAGAGTTGACTGACGCATATGATCCTGTTTTATCAGAGCCCGGTATATTACGCGTAGCACGCTGGATTCATCATCGCGCCCAGACCGCATGTTGCTTGGAAATAGGGCCACAAAGTCATCGAAGCTCAGATAGTCGCGAATTGATGTCTGCGAAAGCAGAAACTGTGACAAGATTTCTGTTTCCATGGAGTCTGAATGTGTACCGAGACAGAAGGTCGACTGGTCGCGGCCAGCGAATAGGTACAGATCAAAACATACTAGTTATGGGGAGTTGGCCCCAAGATTGGAACCATGAATATATTTTTTTTCACGATCAGGTTTTCACGATTGTTAAACAGCCGCGGGACTTGGTAGAGAGAAGCACCCAGCTATCGAATGTCCATTGGCGATTTAATTGAATTAGTCAGTAAAAATATAAATATAATAAATTAGAATTTACACAAGACAAGAATGCGTCTATTGGGTCCATTGGAATAAATAGACTCATTATCCCCATGAAGGTAGATAGGGAATACCTTCTACCTTAAAATCACGTTGGCATTTCTCAGACTTAAGTACTGTTGGTCAGCTCCAGGTGCCATCTCATTAATGGCTTTAAACACTTCAACATTATAGTATCTTAATCCATGTCTGGGTGATTTATATCTTCCCGGTAACCCAGTAATATCGCACCAATGTTTGTGAGGCTTTAACGAAGGGGGTGCTTCTATACTAAAATAAGTAGCTTTGTCATCCGCTGGAGGCAAGCTGGCCAATCTTCGTTGCTCGTCAGTTAATAAGGCTTTCAGGTTTTTGTACCGTTTATTAGTTTGTTTCCATAATGAATTTTTGAATGGTCTGGCTGCCAAGCTGAAATCTGCCTGCTCGATGAGTGAAGGAGATGATGATGAAGACATATCTAAAGATTCGATTATTGCAATAACGACGACTGAAACAAGATATAGTCCGGTGAAGTGAGGTAAAGCTTTAAGCCGGGTAAATAAGGAAATGGCGAGATGAAATATGCAGGTGCTCCTGATAAGGGTTGGGATGTTCTCATGATAAGGAAATAGTTGATATATTTAATTTATTATTAAATAAAAGATACTATATCCACTACACAATAGCAAAGGAGCTTAGTAAATTGCTACAGTTTCTATTTCAAAGGTAATCCATCAAGGCTCATAACAATAATTTTACAAAGCCGGAAAGTCTTCGGAATTGAGAGAGAGAATGTCGTCTTCCCTTTCTTCTCCCTCTTCATCAAAGTAATTGTAGTCTTTATCTTCTTCATAATGACAATAATAGTCTTCGACATCGTATACTTTTCCATCATCTACAGAATCATTCCAATTATCAGGTTCTCCTCTGTCTGAGAGAGTTGGCTCAGTTAAACGAGTCAGCCAGCTTCTGATGGTTCTTGGACCGTGATAAGGATCCAAATAAACAGCTCCAATATATGCTTCAAAGGCTTCTTTGAGAGGACTGATATCTCCTTCCGACGTATTTTGGCTTGGAGTTCGTCCGGTTGGATCAGCATCATAATCTGGAGCCTGACGTTCAAGTTCTTCTGCTTCTTTAGCCATGTCTACGTCGATGAACTTATCGAACTCATAAATCTCAGCCCAGCGTTCGAGAGTCTTAGTGCTTGATAGTTTTTCTTTCCACTTCTTCATTTCTCCAGAAGTAGAATAAGGAAACTTCTCAAAAATTAGAGCGCTAATTGTGAAATCAAATGCAGTTTTTCCTAGGAATCTAATACGACGATTATTTCTGAAAAACATCACTGCAACCGCAAGGCCCTGGAATCCGTTTTTTCCATGAACTGGTTTCATAGCATAAACTTGCCGTTCTAATCGGTCTTCAGAGATAATGGGAAGACGAGGTGGCCATTTCCAGTTGGGAGGAGTTACAGTTTTAGGAATATTGAAAGGAAAGCGAAGTGGCACTCGAGGAATACGGTCAGATTGTTGTTCCAGTTCTGCGGAGGTGCCTGTAGACGAAGGAGTACCAGCAGATGATGACGAGACGGAACGACTGGGTGCGGGCGTAGATGTTTCCTGCTCGGTAGGTTCAGAGCTAGGTGATCTGGATGCGTTGTCAGCTTTTTTTACAATAATGCCAGAAATTTGAGTACTGGCAGCGGCAGTAGCGGATAGAACGGAGATAGCATTTTGAGAAACATGGTGTGGAAGAGGTAATCCGGGAGGATGTGGCAGTACTTGAGAACTTGTACCTGAGGCTAGCTCAGAAGGTGCAGATACAGGAGCAGGTAATCCAGGAGGAAGAGAGACAGTGCGAGTTAAACCAGGAGGCACAGGAACGGAGGCAGCCAAAGCTGAAGGGCCAGAAACGGGAGGGGCCAGCCCAGGAGGCACAGGAGTATAGGCAGATAGTCCAGGAGAACTAGTAATAGGAGAAGCAAAAGGTGCTAATCCAGGAGGTACGGATCCAGTGGTGCCTGCTCCTCTCGGAGGAACTGATCCAGGAGGAGCCACTCTGGGAGGAATTGATCCAGGAGAAGCCACTCCAGGATGAACTAATCCAGGAGGAGTTAAGCCGAGAGAGGAAGTAGTCGGGGGTGTCAAGCCAGGAGGTGCTTGGGGGGCTATTGAAGCAGAAGCGGTGGTAGAAACAGTAGGAGATTGTATATCCTTTCCTGGAGGAGGCTGGAATTCTGATCGATTTGATCCAGAAGGCGAAGGAGACCAAGAAGCTGACACGGCGGAAGGATTGGAGCTGGCAGACGGCTTAAAATACGGATACATGATTAAGTCAGAACCGGACGCGGAAAAATCCGCTCCCTTGGATAACAAGTTTGGACTGCCGGAATATCCATAAGGAATAGCCAGGTCTTTTGGGTTAATTCTAGGGATACTGACTGCCTTGAAATAATTATCATATCCAGGTGGGGGAGTAGTGATATAGGTAGTAGACGGAATAAACGTACGAATACCTTTAGGAGAAACCTTGAAGGCTGACAAAGAGGAGGAATTGGGCGAAACCGGTGAAGTAACCGATCTTGCCTTTGGTGCACCAGTAGAATAGTTGAAATTGTTTTTTTCCAAGATAGATTTGATGCGGTCCCTTGTCCAAACATTGGAACTTGAGTTAGGAAGAGACTTGATACGTTCGGGTGAGGAGGCCCCTTGGGACGGTGACTCAGCAGCAGCCGTGGTGCTGTTTGCTCGTTGTTTGAAATCACCAATCGACCCAAAGGGAGAAGTGTAAGCTTTGGAAGCAAGATTGACCTCTGACTTGGAGGCAGCGGAAGCGGGGACAATTGTAGAATGACCAGTACCGATAGTAAAATTGCCGTCATCATGAATAACTAGATCGGATTGGCTATTGTTTCCATGTTCCTGTTTCACTTCGAGAACCTGACCTTTCTTCTCCTTATGAGCTTCATCTACGTACCCTTGCAAGCGCTCTTTTTTATTGTTGGTAAGATTTTCATTAGTCGCCTTCTTCTCAGCATGCCCCTTTGCTTCGGTCTTACCGGCATCCGGTCCTACTTGCTCCCCTGAATTTTCGTCGTTCTCCTTATCCTGTTCAGAAATGAGCCCCGTTGTACCTTTATCTTCGCCTTCCCCGTTCTCAATCGTTTCACTCTCCTTTACCTTTACATTGCCTGCATCATCTGCCTCATTTGCCTCATTTGCCTCATCTGCCCCCTCTGCCTCACCTTCATCCTCTGCCTCATCAGTCTCACCAGTCGAGTCAGTTACCTCAGTCCCTTCAGTATCCACCTCCTCTCCTTCAATTACTGTTTCCAATTCTGTCTGTTCTGGGTGAGGACGAGTCAATGGGGGCCAGATGAGCATGTCCTCAACCGCGTTAGGTGGTATCTTGAGGGCCAGCTTAAGAGCAACAGTGGTGAAGAAGTTCTTCGTAGAAAATTCCCCTGACATTGTTTACAAACAGAAATAGCTTCTTTAAAAAATTAGAGTCAATTTTACTTTGCGTTCTTTTCTCTAGATATGAGGCTTTGTTTTCCTGTAATTTAGTGATAAGTGAAAGTGATAAATCAACAGTGCCTCATTCAGTTATAAATATTGATTGATCTCATGCAGCGTTCATGCGGAGATCGGCTCTAGCGTTGAGGGCTAAGTAGCTAATCAGTATAGTCAGCCGCACTCATTGATAAGGAGACCCTGATCGGCGGATATGGCGAACTCAGAGAATACTACTATATTAAATTATTCCTCTACATCTTCGTATTTACGTTTATGGTCGGTATCATTGATTATATGGTCGATGGTATGAGCGGTAGCTGTTCCATTGTTGACTACGTCGTCAGTTCCGCTCTTGGCTTCTCCTCTACCTTGGAAAGTAGTACCTGTCTCCCAGTTATATTTCTGATACGCGGGATGGTCAGGCCTAAGTTTACTATTTCCTGGAGTATTATAGATATTTTCTCGAATACTTCCTTTAGGAACGTCGTAATCAGTCCAGAATCTGCCACGCTGCTGAAGTTCTGGAATAACGTACTCAATGAAATCTTCATACGATCCGGGTAGTAGGAGGTTTTTGAGGTTGAACCCATCCACATCACCTTCATCAACCCAGTTTAATAATTGATCAGCCACCGTTTTCGGTCCTCCAATAACTACAGGAGATCCATTTCCTAGACCATACGACTCGGCAAGTTTCCATTTAGTCCATCTTTCTCCTTCTTCGCCCAACGCCGCGGCCTTGCTCTTTATATACTTTGCTAGTCCTGGGCTCTTAGCTTCTCTCAGATCAAACTCGTCACCATAAGGGCCCAAATCAAACCCACTACCGCCGCTAAAGAACACCAAAATTGCTTCTTTATCGACATACTTCCAGAGGTCGTCAGCCTTTGCCTGGGCTTCTTCATCAGTTGCAGCAGTTATAACAGTTAAACCAAGAATTGTTTTGATTGAATAAGGATCTCTGCCTAAAGCTTGAGCTTTTTTCCTTAGATCATCTACAGACTTTCTAACTTGTTTAGGGGTGTCACCAATGACAAAAATACCTTCAGCATGCCGGGCACCAAAGTTTTTCCCTGCAACCGATAGTCCAGCTTGGTAGAGAAATGGGGTCCTTTGCTTTGACGGTGCCGTGATATGAGGTCCTGGTACTTTGAAATACTTGCCCTTATGTTCAATCGCCCTTACTTTCTCTGGATCTGCATAGACATTGTTTTCCACATCTTTAACTACTGCGTTATCATGCCATGATCCTTCCCATAGCTTGTACACTACTTCTAGATATTCTTCAGCGATACGGTATCTTTCATCATGTTCGACTTGGGTATTCAAACCATGGTTCTTAGCAGCGCTCTCTAAATACGACGTAACGATATTCCAACCGACCCTACCCTTTGAAAGGTGGTCAACAGTTGAAAATCGACGAGCTAATTCGTATGGATGATCGTATGTTGTGGAAGCAGTTACACCAAAACCAATACTTTCGGTAGCGTAAGCAAGAGCTGGTACAAGTAATAGAGGATCATTTACGGGGAATTGAGCTCCACTACGAACAGCTGGCTTAAAATTATCCGGTCCATCATATACATCATAAGCACCCAGAGTATCAGCAATGAATAACGCATGGAATTTACCCCGTTCACATATTCTGGCTATATTGACCCAGTATTCAATTGTATTCCAGTCGGCTTCGGTCGTGGGTGCTTTGTCGGCAGGATTTCTCCACTGTCCAAAATTGTGATGAGTAGGAGTATTCATAACGAAAGCATTGATAATAACTTTTCTTTGGATTCGGTCTGATGGTGGAAATAATTCGCCTTCCACCACCTCTTCTAATGCATCAGTTCGTTTAGACATTATACAATAGTATTGTTAATTCGCTCTATTAGTATGTAGATTATATATTTGCAAGGATTCTTCCTATCATTTATATAAGGTACTTATCTATAAGGGTGAGACGTAAAAAACCGTAGATGGCGATATCAGACTCAAATAACGTGTAACTCGTAAAGATCATCCTTAGCTTCAACGGTCGTCTTATCACGCCATTTATGCAGATTATGGGAATAATTGGTGATAAGAATCGCGATTAGCGCGGGGATTCCGGACAAGACTGACAGAATTCCGGGGCATGCTAAGATATGGTGTTATGGATAAGATTGATGAGAACTTTTAGTGAGTTTGTGCAATACAGCATATATCGGCCTTATGAAATATAGTGGACAACCGTGATCTAACAAATCGGTAGGCCCAACAGCTCCGGTTTTGAGAATGGGTAAATATAGTGGTAGGGAGGGTGCAATAAACTGAAAGAGACCGCCGAGCAATTGCACATTTCAACAAATTTGTATATATATGTATCCCGCCACTACAACTACCATCATATCGTTCCTATCATCAACAAGAGGTGCAGAGGCCTTTCTACGCATTTTATCTTGCGGAAGATGATGTCTAAAAGTCTGTATACCCTTTATCAATTGTCGTTCCTGCGATGTGAAACGCTATATGGTATGTCAATATAAAAAATCGAACAAGCCTTCAGCTCCTTCTCTCTTCACCACCACTACGACCAAGCTCTGATACTGCTCCGAAAGTCTATTTACCCTACCTACGCGGGATTGTCCCAAAAATACAATATATCAGAATTGAATTATATAGATAGATGGACACAGCAAAATTTATGAATATAAGTTATTTATTCTCTTCTATGCTGGCAAGAGGTTAAAGTAGACAGGGAGCTAGCGACTAACAGATTTGTGCTGGGTCCTCTAGAAGCGGCGGATACAGGTCGATATAAAACCTCCAATCACGTGATACTTTGATAGTGTTGTGTTATTAGAAGAGGATAGACATAGATATCCGATTGTTACAACGGAAATGTCAAGGATTCGTTCACATGGTGATATGAATAGTCATCAATGGAAAGGTAACCAAGGTCAAATGGGACGTGGATCCCAGAGTGGTCTAGGACCAGGTCCTGGATCGGTTCATGGGCCAGCAGATTCTGGACCAGGAGGGGGTCATGGAGCTGGTCAGCAAGCCCACACCATGAGAGCAGGATCATCTACAGTAAGTTAAAGAAGGAGAAATAGGTAAAAAGCCCTTTCAACATCCCCGTATAATCTCTAACATCTCTAGATGAGTACCATAGAATCAACTGTAACCCGACTATTGCTGGCGACCAAACAGCTTTTAGAAGGTCTTAATCAATGGGCACGCGGCGACGCTACCGAACAAGATATTTCAGACATTTATGTTCGTCTGGGCAATGAATTCAATGTTGCTTGTAGAGCGTTTATTAATGCTGGAGTTGAAGTTGCTGATTTAGGAGATGTCCCTCAGCTGTTGCGAGTAGTCTTGGAAAAGGCATTATCTGATGATGCCTCACAAGTGAATTTAGATCGATATCTTCCATCAATTAGAGAGATTATTGTTACTTTATTAAAGCAGCTGAAGCAGAAGCAGGCCTTAATTAGAGCTTCTTCTCAGACGTCAGTTTCGGCGGGAGCCGCTTCTTCGTCTACAGCATCAGGAATTGGTTCTGCTCCATCTATTCCTCCGCCTTCATATTATCCTCCTCCTCCTGACCATCACCCGCAGCCTCCTAGCCATGGCAGATATCAACAGCAGCCATTACCCTCTCAGAGAATGCAAATGCAGCCACCAGTGAAATATCCAACAAGATCAGAATCATTATCCGGGCCAACTTCACCAATTGCCACATCTATGCTTCCTCCTCGGCATAATAGTGTTGGCGGAACTGGTGGCAGTGGACCCAGACCTGGTGTCAGTACTTCGCTAGGTAATGGAGTCCCTGGGTTTCATGGCAGACCGCCGCCACCCCCTCCCTCATCAGGAGCGGGCGGTATACACGGTCCGGGTCCGGGTCCAGGTCCAGGTGTTAGTGTCGGTATGGGGCCAGCAAATCATATTAAGAAAAATAACTCCAGATCGCTTCTTTCCAATATTTCTATAACAGCAGCGAATTCTAGTCGATCAGAATATCATCGAGAATCCCCATCTGGCTCCAGTACTGGATCAATATCACCACGAAAGGACAACCCGTTAGCAACTTTGCAAAGAAGCGAGGCTCTTGAAAGACGTGCTTCAAGAAGATTTTCTGCATATCAATTTGCCAAACTGACAAACGGCCCTCAAGCTGCTCGAGATGCTGTTCCAGATCTTCCCCCATTACCTAATGCTGACCATGAACGGGTTTCACTACTCCCTACCACAACATCACATTCAAGCTCAATGGCTGATTATACATTATCCACAAGCATGGTTGATAATCAAGACCAGAAGAAGCATGTGTTACCAAAGCACAGTATTGGAGATATTTCGGGAGGGTCCCTGCAATTTGGAGAAAGAACATCATCATCCGCTTCCAATACTCCTTCTTCCTCATCACCTGAGTCATCATCTATTGCAACTAATAAATTGAATGGAAACAGCGATATTGGGAGTGCGCCAGCTCTGATACCTGTTTTCCTTCAGATTGGGCACAGAGTCAAGAAGGCCACAATTGATCAGTCTGAAATTACAATTGCCTCTCTACGACTAAAGTTTATTGAGAAGTTCGCTTATTCACCGGGCTCTGAAGTGTTCCCTGATATCTATATTCAGGATCCAAAATCCAGCGTTCGATATGAATTAGATGAAGGATCTCTCGATGAAGTTAGAAGAGGGAGTGTTTTAATCTCTCTGAATGTCGAAGAAGCGAATGATTTAAAAAATTACCTTAGTGAAGCTTTTCAAAAACTTTCCCAAACGGTGGGCGATTTATATTCAAAAATTGATGAAAATACTGCTGCAATAAACCAAATCAAAGAGGCCAAGGCTACGTCTTTTACTCCAAATTTGCCGGAAAGTCAATCGCGCGCAAGCACTCCCTTGCCAACTCGCCCAACTTCTAAAATCAGTCTAAAGCAGGTAGAAGCAATTAGAAAAGAAGTGGCTGTTGTGAGACAAGTCGCGTCGAATTCCTTGGCAGGATTAAAAGATGAAGTCTCCGATATACTTACTAAAGCCAAAGCTCTGCAAAATACTACATCACTTACTCAGCATACTGCATCGAGTCGTGTATTTATGGAACAGTGCCATAAAAAGCTGTCCGCGGAATCTGATAGCCTCCTTACAAATGTCGACGATTTGCAGGATGTTATCGAAGCTTTACGTAAAGATGTTGCTCAAAGAGGCGTTCGTCATACCTCGCGCCAATTGGAAACTGTTGCTAAGGAACTTACAAATGCGAAGGAGGATTTAGAGAAAATGACTGCTTACATTACGAATGAACGGCCAAGCTGGAAGAAAATCTGGGAGCGAGAATTGGATACCGTTTGCGAAGAGCAGCAATTCTTTAAACTCCAGGAAGAATTGGTTGCTGATTTGCGAGATGATCTTAGTAAGGCAGAGGAAACATTCAAATTGGTTGAAATGTGTTCTCAGGAACAATCGAAATCTGCTAGCGCTAGAAGACCAACTCAGCCAACCATACTTCCTGCTCCTGCTGATGGTATCGTTCATGTCAAAGATGCAGTTTTATCTGAAGTATCGGCATTGCAGCCCAACCATGAAAAGCGCGTAGAAGCGATAGAGAGAGCTGAAAAAATGCGCAAGAAGGAATTAGAATTGAGAAGCAAAGGCGGTGAGTTTGAAGAGGAGCTTGAAGAGTTTGTTGGTGAAAGTAGACTAAAGAAAAGTGGAGGTGTGGAAGAAACTGAGCGACGACTTAAGCTACGCGAACAAAAGATTTTGGAGGAACAACGTAAGAATGATGTAGAAGCGAGACTTGCACGCGAACAGGAACGCGAGCGCCGTAAAGTAGAACGACAACGAGAGAGAGACAAACGAGAGCCGATTCCGGAAGATGATGATTCTATGCCAACCAAGGAGAGGACAGAAGCAATACCGGAATCAAAAGAAACAAGTACTGGAGTGGGAGCGGATATAATAATCGAGGCGTCAAGCGATGCAACGGCAGAAGTACATTCTCAAATAGCGTCCGAATTGACGGCAGTCCATGTTACTACCTCTGGGTCCGGTGATTCAGGAGAGGCATCTACAGAAATGGGCAACGACCATGATAAAGAAGTTGTAGAATAAGGAAACGGAGCAGGAATCCGACGGCGAACAGGTCGGTAACGTTTCATAGAATAGCATTAATGAATTCGTCTCATTCTATTTTCGTATAACTTTTATTAAATAGATAATAATAAATAAATAATCTGAGGGGTTTTAGTGTTTTTGTCACTTTTTTAGCCTTTCATTAAGCTCTCTGAAGACTTTTTGATAGCACTTTTTCTGCCCCAATGCTAACCGAAATCCATGGAGGCAAGAATTCATAACATCAGCCAAGGATATCCTCTTCTTTTTATAAATATCGCTTTCTCTGAATTTTTTCAATACCAATTTTGTAAGTTCTAACAACCATTGAACAATTATCCTGCCATTCCTATCTGAAGACAATCGCTGAAGACATATGCGGTCGAAAATTTTGATTCGGAAGGCAATATTAGCACAGATATTAGCAAAATATTTCATTAATGTACTTGGCATACATCGAGAAAGCTCATTTACCACATTAGCAGGCATTCTATGATTGACAAACTGTAGGATTCTCTTATACATTGTGCCAATTTCATTTTTATAGCCATGAAGGGGCTTATTGACCACATCACTAATAGAAACACGGTCAATATACATTGGACGGAGTGTCTGGCAATGAATGGTTCGCCCAAGGAATGGAAAGCTATTACCTTGTAATAATTTGGTTGAAACTTGAGTTTTGAAATTGGTCAAGGTTTTAGCAGGTTCAATACTAGCACCAAATTCGGGGAATCCTAAGGTTATCCGGCGGAGAAAATTTTCCGCCTTCTGTTTATCAGAAGAAATAAAAAGAAAGTCGTCAACATACCTAAAGAGAATACTTTTTGTCTGATCATAATGAAGATACTTGTTCTCTAACGTATCATAGACGATGTCACACAAAATGGAGGAAATAGAAGAACCCTGGGGGATACCCTCCTTGGCGCAATAGTTTGTTTTATTAATTTCAACAAGACAGTTGTAAAGAAGTTGCTGTAGTAACTTGATTACAGATTGTCTCTTATAAAGAAAACCATAAGCTTTGTCCACCAGAATAAGATCCTTCTGCCTTCCATACACTTCAGAAATAGACGCATCGAAGGTCAAGGGACGATTAAGATCTCTAACAGCTTCTTTACTGTAATCGACTCTTTCCGCTCTACAGTCATATACTTTAAATCGTTGAAGCCAAAAATTGTCGCCTTTTATGACACTATCGGCAATGCGATAAGCTTCGTCAACAGGAATAGAGTCAAAGCATTTTGAAATATCAGCTTTAACAAAATAGAACTTTTGTTGTGGGTCTTTGAATCGTTTTCGGAATGAAGAAAGTTTAGTAAATAAATCATTAGAGACTACTATGCGACTAGGGCCAGCTTTATGATGAGCACGTTTTGAAGCATCCAGTACCATTTTCAGAGGTCTGATGCGATCATTGACGCTCTGCTTACTAGTTGGAGTCACGTTCAAATAATTATCAGGATCAAAATTTGGTGCTTTACCTAGAGTTGTTATGACACGATAATCACCAGATGATTTGGGAACTAATCGAATACCAGACGGTCCTAGAAAGTTTCTTAGGTCAGGACGAGGGTCTGTGACAGCAAAAAGCTTTTCTCTATGTTTTTCCATTGACTTCTCATAAATAATCTTCCATATATCTTGGCGATAATAACGAAGAGATGAGGTGTTACTTATCTCAGAGACATAAAAATTACTTCTGATTAGCACAGGTAGGAAAGAATCAAAGAACCAAAGGAGAAATTCAAGGAACAACTCTTTACGTTTCTGAAAATCTGATAAGCACATTTTGGACGTGGGATTAGCAGGAGCCAACCACGGTATTTCTGAAACACGGAAGCCCTCAAAGAAAAAATAGAGAGATACTGCTTCTGATTTTCTTAATTTGATATATTGTTCGATTTTGTTATGCAGAAGTGACCAATTGTATTTTGAACCAAATACACCGACTGGAAATAAGTGGTCAACTACTTGTATGACAAATTTGACAACATTGTGAAAAGGAGAGAAGTGTTCATGGACTTTCATCTTCTCCCAATCTAAGTGACCATTTCTTTTTAAGCTATTAACATTACAAGCTTGATCCATGAATATGAAATAGGGAAGGCTCTTATTTTTGGAAACTACCCGTTCAAGCAGGCATGCTATTGGTGGCGTAGAAGTGGCGGGTGTACACTTCACGATTCTTGTTTGATCAAACTGCTCTGCCTCAATCTGTTCTCTCATTTTCTGCTTCCAGGCCTTGCTGTCACACTCTTCTTGGTGCTTTTTTTGGATTTTCGCATCTTCAGGATTGTATAGTCTGCTACTCGACTTTGATGACTTGAACTGCAAAGGGAATATCGTAAGAAGCAGGTAACGTATATGGAAAGATGGGTAGCTATCTACAAACAGGGGGGGCTTCGGCTTAAAGTTGGATGGATTTAAACAAAAGGATTTTTTAAGGCCAAAAATAACATTACCTGACTTGTTTATCTGAGGCTCGCCGAACAAACATTTATCCTTCAATATTTTGACTTTCGAGGCATTTGCGACGGCACAGGTCCATCTACTATTGGGAACTTTAAATGCAGGTTTTGGCGATGGCTCTACCGCATTCAAAGCGGTATTTGGTAGATTATCAGCGACCTTTCTTCTTTTAGTTGGGTGTACATCCAAATTCTCCACATCTAATTCCCTATTTCTTTTCACAGCCTTCTGTGTCTCTTGTTCAAGGCAACTCACTCCTGTCAGTTGAAGACACGATTGGCATTCTTCTATATAAAAGAATAAAGAACATTCAGTTAACAGATAGAATATCCATCCTGGATTCAGCCTTGATTGTAGTACGGCCCATTCATATGAATTAAATGTTGTCAGGCATGGATTCAGATATGATTTGCCTTTCTTTCCTTTAATTTTCTCTACCTGATGTTTTCCCAGGGACAGGACATTCAAAAAGTTCTCCAGGGGAATATTAGGATCATCAACTTGATTTATTCTATGAGTTCTCTTACTCTTTTCATAAGCCACTTCAATTGCTTTATCTATCAAGACTTTATGTGAAATATGGTTGTCGTGACCTTGCCATGCTTCAATTGTAGGGTAACTTGATAAATTAGTCGCCACAATTATCTGTCTTAGAAACTTTTGGTACTTTTTGTTTTCCTCATCATCAGGCAGCGGTTCGTGTAGCTGATGAATCGCACTTTCATCTAGGAATGTCTCCAAGAATCTGTCTAATGGAGTTACGGAACGATATATCTGATATAATTTTTTAACTGCTTTCGACTCTATAAAAAATGCCTCTTCAGTTTTAGCAGACTTTTTAGACTTCCATGACATTGGAACTACGGAGGGATGATACGCGAAACTGTCGCGAAGAAATAGGCAGGCAGGCTGTGTGAGTTAATATGCGGCGTTGAGCCGCAATCGCCGCAAGCTCTTCACACCGTAGATATTTCAAACGCGACAGTCAAACATTCACTTCATCTCACAGCTCATATATTGAAAATGTCAATAGCAAAACTCCCTCAGGCTGTACAAACAGGATTCTCATCACGTTTACGATTGGAACAAACGTCATTATTTATTTCTACACAACCAATAGTTCGTGCAACTAAACGTGCTGCTGCTGCCAGCACAATCAGTTATGCAGAGGTCGAAGAAGATTACGATGATGATGAAGATGACCCATCTTTTGGCGGAGTAGCAAGTACTGGATATGGTAGTACTCCTGCACCAGGATACCCGCATCAGTCCCAAGAGCCAATAGAACCTAGAAAAGTTGAAGTTAAACGCCCAGCAATTCGAACTCGACACCCTCTTTATACCGAACAGCAGCTTGTAGATATAGCTGAACGGGAAGAAATCCTTGTGCCAATTAAATTAAGTCTTGAATTTGATAACTATCGAATCACCGACTTTCTTATGTGGAATTTGAATGAACAAGTTCTTACGCCAGAATCATTTGCCATCATCACTTGTAATGACCTTGAACTACCAGTTGGATATACAAACAGCATAGCAACGTCAATCAAATCACAATTAGCAGAATACAGTTCTGTAGCAAATATACGGTTATCAGCAGATTGTGGAGTTCATGTGGTTATTCATTTGTCCGTTAATCTTGATAAACAACTGTATGAAGATAAATTTGAGTGGGATTTAGGCTGCGATCTAACGCCCGAACAGTTTGCACAAAGTGTGGTTAAAGACCTTGGTATTTCTGGGGAATTCTATCCAGCGATTGCTCATTCGCTACATGATGTTCTTATTCGAATGAAAAAAGAGGCGATCGATGGCCATCTTCCGCAAGAAGTTGACAATCTTGCAGCATTTGGAGCAGAGGCTGGCTGGCGAGTAGACCAGGAGCTTCTTGGTGAAGAATGGGCACCCACCGTTGAAACCCTGTCACAGGAAGAAATCGAACGACGGGAAATTGAACGAGAACGGAATATCCGTCGTCTCAAACGAGAGTCTGCTCGTATGGGCGATATTACCGATATTGGAGGATTATTCGGTAGTCGAACCAAACGACGACGTTACGATTCGCCGTCACAAGGAGGATCCCCGGCGCTCTGGTAGTGCACCTGACGAGGCGGCCAGGTAGCAGCAATACTCTGTATAGGTCGGTACCCACGCGTCACTTGGATCCCTGGCGATTATATCCAGTACAATTGGAGACCGCCGGAAAAGGAGATGTATGGGTCTGGGCCGAGCTCAATTATCGGAGAACTTCGCTCAAATAACATAAGAATTGTGTATGCGCCAATGATGTACGATAATAATTAATTGTGACCACTTTGCCAACATATGGCTACCGCAATACGAAACACTCGGAGCGCACTTTTAAGTTTAAGTCTGCATTGTAAATAATATACCCGAAAAATACTGCAACCTCATCATATAATTTCGCCGTACGAACAGAGATTGTTTTCTGACGCCAAGTAGCATTGTTTTTAATAAAGTACGCATTTTTCTGCCCGAAAAAAGAGAATCATAGTCGCTATCTGTATGCTTAATTGCTAGTAGCTGCTAATTGTTCTGTCTCACTTTAATATCGCATAATGAGTACTAGTAAAGATCTCGCTATTAAATTAATTTTCCCGTTTAGCTAGCTCATTCTCTAGCCGTAATTTGCGCTGTAACCTGCTCACTATTTCTCCAGATCTGGACCCTAAAATAACTTAGACTCAAAATAAACACATGCTTGAAAAAATAAAGGTTGAAAAATAACCTTTATTTTTCCTTTCTTCTCTCTGAGACAAAAAGCGTTCAGAAAAATATCTCGATCACCAGATAAACATTATCCTCAGTTCGTTATTGACTGGAATCTCGAATTCAGCTTTTAATTTCTTTCTTTTCGCACGCAGTTCCAAGAACACTGAATGCTGCGCGGTATTTTTCAGCGATAGAGTGTATAATTTGCGAGTTCGCGATGTTTATCCTACCCGTTCGCTTCACGCACCTACCAACTGTACTTCAATCGGTTATTATTTCACTCTCCACCCCATTATTTGGTCCTAACTTCTATCCCCCATGTCAGATCCGATCGATCCGCCTTAACCGTTTTACACCCAGCACTCATCTGTTCTCTTCGATTCTTCTCGTTTCTGTCTATGTAATGAGACGCTGAACCGACCATTTTCTCCATCGCGGCCGACGTAACTGGACCCTGACGCATGCAAAAGTAAGATCTGATCTGCATATGCATGCACCATTTGATATTTGACTGCATATATGCTGAAGGTGGCTGGCTGCACACAGAGTGATAATTATGTGGGCTGGACATTCTATTTCTATTACAATATACTGTCAAAGAGAAAGAATATGAATTACTTCTATTTTTGTTCGAGAATCTATCAGTTGGTGCTTTCCGCCAAAGATGGCTGGCTGATTGATCGGTGAACAAGTCTTTAGCGAACGCTCAGACGCAGCCTTAATCAAATTTAGGTGTGATCATAAAGACCTGCCTCTTGATAAAGTTGTTCATATATAACTGATTAGTTCGTCTTTTTTTGAAAGAAATTTATTAATAAACTCTGTATTCAGAAAATAATCCCGAATCAAAGGCACAAGTATAATATTTTAGGTTGTTTATGGCGCATGCTATTATTATACTCGCACCTTCATACCACTTGAGAAATAACTTATATAGCAGTGTGTTGTCTTAAAATTCTGGCTAGACGAGATATTCTTTTTTACATTTTTCTGTCATTTAGTAATCTTTATATTCACTTTGAAAGATGGAGGGACCAGTAAGGATCCTAGGTGACGGTCATCTTTATCCTTCAGATGATTATCAAAACGGTTTTAAGTTTCAAGATGGGTCAGCCTCACCAAAACTAAGGTATGAAGAAGATAATACTGATAGTACTACCGACTTATTCTCCTCTGCTCTTCCTGCTCCAGAAATTTCTGTATCGTCACATTATTGGAAAATACCTGATAAGCGTCAGTATTTGTCAGCTATTGCTACTCATGAAACAGACCCTCTGGTGGCTATCGCCAGTGGCTCAAAAGAGTCCAATTTATTTATTTACGAGCTTAATAGGAACGAAGTTGATGCTTCTAGGTCTATTTTAACCCATCACCAAACTATAACGTTGGGTGAAATCCATTCTCTGGCCTGGGCATCTCCCAGTGATCCACTAGGCAGACAAGGTAATATTATCTTTACCGGTCATAATACTGGCATGGTTCATATGGTCTTGTTACCTGATCCTTATAGAAGTAATGACCCGGCAGAAATTATGAAACGATTCAACCACAATCGACACGTAGAAGGAGCCACTAGTACAAGAATAAGTCAACTAGGGCTGACTTCCAGTTCTTGGTCATGTTCCGTTCCTACGTCAATTATGTCCTTGTATAGCGAACATTTATTTCTATGGGATCCAAGCCGAAGTGATCAGCCGATTATGAAAAAGAAAAGTAAGGGAGTCTGCTGCTTTGATATTTCTCAGTTGCACGATGGTGTTATCGCCTTGGGCGGCTCAAAAGGAGTTTCCATTAGAGACATTCGTACAAAGGGGACATCCGGTCTTTCGCCTCCAAATGGTAACGATACCAAGGTAACACAGGTCAAATGGTCACCTATTGATGCTAATATAGTTGCAGCTGTGCACGACAGTCGTGTTTTGAAAGTATGGGATGTCCGTGCCAACTCGCCAATGCTCACGTTTCATGGTCATTCTGACGTGATTAACTCTATCCACTGGTCGAAAACTATTCCCAGTCAATTATGGTCAGCATCAAATGATAATACTGTTAAGATGTGGGATATTAACGAATGTCAGGAACAAGAGAAACAGAGCGAAGAGTCGAACCGGCAGCAGCGCCCGTCAATGGATGTAGCAAGAGATGCTAAGTGGGTACCAACAAAGCCTTGGAAGTTATATCGTCAAAGATTATCAAGATATGATGAATCGTTTTCTTTAGGGTATTTTGTTGACCGAAGTAAATGTGGTGCGTTATCGTCCACAACGATTTTTTCAGAATCCAAACAGTTTCTCTCTCTGGCATCGTTCGGCAATTCTCATTCCGAGCAAGGTATATTATCAATTGATAACGATGGTTTTTTTGGGCTTCATGTTAGAGAAAGTAATAGAAGGAATAGTTTTGACGGGGAGTATGACAGTTTTGACTCTAGTAGTGATCATAGTAGCGACCAAAGTGATATTGACTATTCTCATTCGTACTCACCACCACGATAAGACTATGAGACAACAGGGTGATATGATACCGTAAGAGACAACGATACCAATTTTTTTGTTCTCTGTATAATGTTTTACTATGTAATGTTTTTGAAATGAATTAAATTATTAATATTATTATTTATATACCATTCTAACCTAAACACCTTTAGCAAATGATTCATATCTCTGCGAGGTATTTTCATATTTTTTAGAGAATAGCTCTTCGCGATGTTTTGCTAGAAATTGAAGGCAGTCTTCTAAATGCTCTTTAAGTACTGATACTCCTTGAGGGTCCATATTTGTCAGAGCAATCAAGCCTGGTAAAGAAACAAATAGTCGCAATAAATGTTGTGCTCCATAAATTTCACTCATTTCACTATCCGGATGAGCCTTTTTAATTTCTAAGTATTGTTGTCTTTCGAACCTATAGAGCAACATATTACCTAAAGATCTATCGAAGTAGAGCTTAAGGCCTGAAATAACCTCATCGATAAGTTCAGCTTCAGCACTATTTGCACGCAGTTTTGGTTTCGAGTCCCGGTACTGTCTAAGAATATCTACCACGTTGGGCTTTTGCGGTAGGCTTAATAATTGATGTTCTTTTGTAATGAACTCCCAGTCATCGACTAACAAGGACTTTAAAGAGTCAGGGACTGTAATATTGATCTCTAATCGTTTAATGAAATCTTCTTCTTTTTCTAAATCTTCCTGGCCAGACACACGGGACCGTTTATGGTGACCGCGGGAAAAGGATAAATTGGATGCTTCATCTTTTGGTCCATCTTTACGTTTGTTGGAAGAGTCATTCGAACCAGACGTTCCATTCGTAGCACCCAGAATGCTAGTGGATGATGTCGATTTTTTTGATTTATTCTGATTCACAGCTGCCAAGGCGGCTTGCTTTAATTCTTTTTGAGTGCGAAGGTTTTCCTCGTTCCATTGTAAAACGCGGTCTGCAGCAATCCACTCATCCCATGTCGACTTCCAACCTTTATAGTGAACAAAATAAGCGACCTGGTCTTTGAATTCGGATGGCAAATCGGAAATATCTGCATTTTTCTCTCCTCCTTCGCTTGGAGGGGCCTTAGACACCGCTTGTTTCACAGCAGGGTTATATGATTTAAGGATTTTAGCTTCATAGAGGAGAGGCCCATGGAATGCTAAACACTTTGCGCCAGCCGCGAGAACCGACGGTAATTTTATCATTTTTGAATTTAATTGGTTCGATGTGTAAAGATAGTGGTGAAATAATTAGTTGAAGAGCTTGTAAATAGTAGAGTTAGTGGCTGTAAAGAAATCCCAACTAGTCAAAAGTATGGATGCCGATGTTGGGACCGATATCTGGATAACAATAAGAATGTGATAATAGATTAGTTTATCACGATAGAAATGTGCCTCATGAAGAGTGCTGCTGCTGCTGCTAAGAACGCGTCCCTTAAGTGCGGCGCACTGGGAGCCGCAAGGTGTTGGAATATATATTTATTAGCCAATTATAACTTATTGTGTTCGGAAAAGGAGGGGGAAATATTGAAGTATTAACCTCGGGCTCTGTTCGATTAAGAACTGAGTTTCCCAAAGATAGAAGAGATACTGTTGATGAGACGGCCATGATGAAGAACTGTGGCAGCAACAAGAGACATGCCAATAGAGGCACGAAGGACCAATGTTAGAATATCGTTTTGCCATTGACGCTCTTCAATGGCACGCGAGTAAGGTATATCAGCTCGGAATGAAACCATTGTGTAGAGAGGGAGCCAGAGATCACCCATGGCCCGAGAAAGAAACCCGTCAAGAGATTTGCGAACTAGATATGCGGTACTGGTAACATCGTGGCGCATTTCCTGATAATTTCGCATAGACAAGTCGACAATGGCCGCCAGATCTTTCCGACGAGTTTGAGTATATTCATCAAAAGCCGCAGAGAAATTGAATTTATGCTTGTCGAGAATGGACATGAGAGTACGGACGTCTTCAAAGCCACAGTTCATTCCTTGGCCATAAAACGGTACCATCGAATGGGCAGCATCGCCAATGATGATTGCCTTGCCTCCAACATTGTAGGGTGAGCATTTGACACATACAAGGGACCCACGAGGGTTGTTATGAAAAGAATCAAGAAGAAGATCGTCACCCATAAGTTCCATAGCATCAGGAAAGTTTGTTTTGAAGAATGATACCACCTGAGTGTCGTCTGCAGTCGCAGCTAGTTCATTTTCAAACAACGCCTTTGGCGCGAAGAGGGTACAGGTAAAAGATCCATCGGAGTTTGCAAGAGCAATAAGCATATATTCATGTCGCGGCCAAATATGGAGGTGATTTGGATTAAGTGAGAATGTAGCAGGACTAGATGGGTCAACAGGGTCTACACATGTGGATTTGAAGTGGGGAGAGGTTTCTGGCGTGATTTTAGCAGGAATACGTAATTCTAGGTAGAAGTGATCAATGTATTCCTGAGAAAAGTTCATTTGCAGGGCTCGCTGAATCTGGGTACGAACTTGAGAATAAGACCCATCAGCACCTATCCACACATTTACATTATCGATTGTAAATGGTTCCGTCGCCGTTTTCGATTTGGTGGACGTGAAATGGCCCTGTATCGTTGTAGAAGCAGGTTTGTTCAACCCATCTAGCTTTAGTAGTTTTTCATTAAAAGAGATTTCGACATTCTCCCGCTTGTCAAGTTCATCCAGTAATGACCGATTAAGTAGAGATCGATTAATCGAATTGATACATTCTCCATATAAGCCATACTTCTGACAAACCTGAGTGCCATCCGAACCATGGACCATTCTTCCGTGCATCGGTACAAGGTCCTTAAGAACCCTACAAGCCATTTCCTCGTCAATAGATTTTAGAGCAGTGATTCCTCTAGCGGAAACAGCCAGATTGATTGATCTTAATTGTGACAAAGCCTGTTGATCAGGGTCTCGAAGATCGGGTCTTGATTCAAACAGTTTGACATTGAACCCTTTATTGGCAAATGCCAGAGCAGCCAGGCATCCCACAAGACCAGCACCGACAATGCCAATTGTCTGAGTATGAGGGTCAGCAGCACCCGATTCTTCACTAGTAGTTGATGACATAGTGGTGGCCAGTATTTTAACAGTGTTTTCTAAAAAATCAACTGATATTATATATACAGATTGTGGTTAGGGCAGTCGGCGGTACTAACCAGTCTCAATGGGCTGGGTCCACGGGAACAAATACAGGGACGTAGCCCCGTGCGATTCGCGCCGCATACTAAGTGGTTCACCGCACGCGCCGCACGCATGATAGGAAGATCAATGCGTCATATGCGTGAATATGCATTCTATGTTACGCTACGCCGGTTTGTTGTTTTTGGTCCCCAAGAGGGGCTGGAAACAGAGTGTAGCGGGGCGTCGCTAAGGGCTTT
>JAJMAW010000124.1:0-39505 GCA_030565085.1 Sugiyamaella pinicola
ATGATGTTGGATCATGTCGCTTGTCGCGTTGCATGGTTCCGCTTCATTCACTGTTGTATTGTGGTATTGCCTAGCCACGATATCTCAGGCTGCAGTGACATGATGTTGGAGTCCTGTAGCTTGTCAGGTGCATGGTTCAGCTTCCTTCATTGTTGTCTTGTGGTATTGCCTAGTCACGATATCTCAGGCTGCAGTGATGTTGTTGGGTCTTGTTGCTTGTCAAGTTTCGTGGTTCAGCTTCATACTGTCTCTTGGGTATTGTCTGGTCAATATCTCATGCTGCAGTGGTGTTGTTGAGTCTTGTTGCTTGTCGCGCTGCGTGGTTCAGCTTCATACACTGTACTGTGCCTTGTGTATTGTCTAGGTACAGTGCCTCACGATGCAGTGATGATGTTGGATCGTGTTGCTTGTCAAGTTGCATGTTCATCTTCATTCACTGTTGTATTGTGGTATTGCCTAGCCACGATATCTCGGGCTGCAGTGACATGATGTTGGAGTCCTGTAGCTTGTCAGGTGCATGGTTCAGCTTCCTTCATTGTATGTTGTGGTGTTGTCTAGTCAATATCTCATGCTGCAGTGATGTTGTTGGATCGTGTTGCTTGTCAAGTTGCGTGTTCATCTTCATTCACTGTTGTCTTGTGGTATTGTCTAGGTACAGTACCTCACGATGCAGCGATGATGCTGGATCCTGTTGCTTGTCACGTTGCATGGTTCATCTGCATTCATTGTGTCTTGTGGTATTGTCTAAGTACAGTGCCTCATGCTGCAGTGATGATGTTGGATCGTGTTGCTTGTCAAGTTGCGTAGTTCATCTTTATTTACTGTGTATTGTGGTATTGCCTAGTCACGATATCTCAGGCTGCAGTGATGTTGTTGGGATCCTTGTCAAGTTGCATGGTTCATCTTCATTCATTGCGTCTTGTGGTGTCGTCTAGCTACGATATCTTAGGCTGCAGTGACATGATGCTTCATTGTGTCTTGTGGTGTTGTCTAGTCAATATCTCATGCCGCAGTGATGATGTTGGTCCTGTTGCTTGTCTTCAGTCACTGTATCCTGTGGCGTTGTCTAGTTACGATGTCTCAGGTGCAGTGGTGATGCTGGATCCTGTCACTTGTCACGGTGCATGGTTCATCTGCATTCTTTGTGTCTTGTGGTATTGTCGACGTACAATGCCTCAGGATGCAGTAATGTGTTTTTGAATCGTGTACCTTGCCAAGTTGCATGGTTCATCTTCATTGATTGTGTTTTGCTATATTGTCTAGCATCAGGTGCATTGATATATTGTTGTATCGTGTGCCTTGCCAAGTTATATGGTTCATCTCATTGTTTGTGTCTGTGGTATTAGCCACTCCCGGCAACAATAACACAATACAATAAATGAAGATTGAAGCATACGATTTGACAAGACGCAAACGGAACATATCAATGAAGTCTGAGGCATTGACTGCAACTGGGCACTACTGCAGGACACAATCAATGAAGGTGAAGCATGACAAGATACGTTTCAGAACATGCGATACGAAACTCACTCTCTCTCTCATCGTCACTGCAGTAGTAGACAGCACTGTGTAAACCAGTGATGATCATAGATCTCTTTTATTTCTTATTATTTTACTAATTCTAATATTATTCTGCTAGTTCGGAATCATGAAACCTTTCTGCTGAGCATAATACACCCCCATTTCTCTATCAAATAATTCCTGCCTAAACTCCGCGTCACGTGCCAATAGAAGAAACCCTAACCCAAACATTCAGAGACCAAATTTCACATTTTGGTGTGGTTAACGAACGGTCGATTGTCGTAAGATCACGAAGCTTAGGAGAATTTTCTACAGAAACGCGAGCTATGTCTGAAACATCTGTGAAAGAAGAGGGCGAGGAGCGAGATCAGGCCATCACACCAGGAGCTGAAGAGGTGGAGGAGCAAGAGGGGGGAGATGGACGCGAGAATGTAAAGAAGAACGATAGTGAAGGGGAAGATGACGAAGAGGACAATGAGGACCAAAATCAAAATGAAGAGGAAAATCCAAACAACAATGAGGAGGATGACGACGATGAAGAAGAAGATGATGACGAAGAGGAAGAGGCAGTGAGCGTAAGTAATAGGTAGTGCACAAGGTATTCTCCGCGCAGCGGAGTAATGAGCAGAGTAGCTGCCAGGACTAAACTAACGGCTCAAGGCACGACGGAAAAGGCCAAGAAAAGAGAGAAGAAATCAGTTTTTGGATGTTGAAGCAGAGGTAGACGAAGACGAGGAGGATTTTGAAGAAGATGAAGAAGGCTTGTTACGGGAAGATGGATTTATTCAGGAGCCTGAATTGGATGAGGTTGAAGATCATGACGATAGATTGCATCGTGAAGTGGATAGGAGACGAGAGGCGATAGCTGAAGAAGATGCAGAAAGACTAGCTTCGGAGTATAGAGAAAAGTATGGCAGGTCCACTGCTTCGAAATATAGGGAAGATACCGGAGTGGTTCCACAGAGATTGCTGTTACCCTCGGTTCATGATCCAAATATTTGGGGTGTGCGATGTAAACCAGGTAAAGAGAAGGAACTAGTCAGGTCAGTTTTGAAGAAGAAAATCAACTTACAATATACGAAGACGCCATTGGAAATTTTTTCTGCCTTCCAAAGAGATACTTTTACTGGCTATATTTATATTGAAGCGAGAAAACTAGCTGCTGTTCAACAGGCGTTGAGAGGGTTTGCCAATGTATATCTTCAGAATATCGTGCTCATTCCAATCAAAGAGTATCCTGATATGTTCAGAGTGAACAAATCCAAAGAGCAGGAATTGACGCCTGGGAACTACGTGAGAATCAAACGTGGTAAATATCAAGGAGACTTGGCAATTGTTGAGAATCTAAGTGAAAATGGATTAGAAGCAAGGTTGAAAGTTGTTCCTCGATTGGATTATGGCAAGAGCGCTTCAATAATTGACACCGATTCATTATTGAAGAGGAAACGGAACGGCGGCGGTGGTGGCGGTATATCGAGTTCGGCTAAGGCCCGACCTCCCCCACGTTTGTTTTCGGCCAATGAAGCGTCTCAACATGACCAAAGAAATCTGCAAAGAAGAGGCCCTCATTCTTTTGCCTATGCCGGTGAGGAATATGAAAATGGATATTTATTGAAAGATTTTAAGATTTCATTTTTAATTACTGAGAATGTGAACCCAAGGCTGGAAGAATTGACAAGATTTAATAACGCTAGTGAAGAAGGTATTGATTTACAGGCCTTATCGCAAAGCATGAAGAAATCTGCTATTGTTTCTGGTAGCAACTTCCAGCCAGGGGAATTTGTTGAAGTTTATAGCGGAGAACAGGCAGGTATGCAGGGTAAAGTCAGCGATGTCACGGGAGACATTGTTACTATTATCGGTACAGGAGATTTGCTGAGAGATCAAAAGATAGAAGTGCCAATTTCAACTTTGAGGAAAAGATTTTCTGTGGGTGATCATGTCCGCGTTATTAATGGTAATTATAAAGATGATACAGGTATGGTGGTAAAGATTTCCTTACGTGATAACAGTGTTACGCTATTGAGTGATTTGTCACAACAAGAAATCACTGTATTTTCGAAAGACGTGAAAGCAGCTTCCGATATTGGAGGATCCAATATTCTAGGGAAATTCGAGTTATATGATTTAGTACAGTTGAATGCCCAATCGGTTGGGTGCATTGTTAATATTGAGCGAGAATCGGTCCAAGTATTAGATCAAGATGGCCATCTGCGAACGCTACCTCCTAGTTCCATTATAATGAAAGTAACTAAGGGTCAAAGAGGACGGTTTGCTACTGATAGTAATGGTAGAGAAATCCGAGAAGGTGACACAGTTCGAGAAGTTTCTGGGGAATCGCGCCAAGGTAAAGTTCTTCATATACATAGACTGATTATCTTTCTCCACGACCGAGATATCGCAGAAAACCTCGGCGTATTTGTCAGTCGGATAAGCAATGTAACCACTGTGTCAACCAAAGGGGCTCGAGATGAAAACAAATCCGGGATGGTAGATTTAGATAAAATGAATCCTGAGATCCGTGGTATGGGCCCCCCGCAATTGAATAATGCTTCAAGAAACAATATTCCTCGCCACAAAATTATTGGTAAACGAGTCACGATTGGGCGTGGGTCGCAATACAAAGGATTGAGTGGGCTGGTTAAAGACTTTAATGATAATATGGCTCGTATTGAACTTGACGCGAAGAATAAAGTGGTCACTGTTAGTGTAGATAAGTTGCTTTTTGACAGTCCTAGTGGAGGAGGACAAAAGCTGTCTTTTAGAGATGCATTGTTTCCAAGAAGGGCAGGTGATGGACCCCCTGGAGGTGGACCTGGTGGTAGTCATAGCGGTCCTGGTGGTCCAGGATTTGGTGCTGTTGTTTCTGGAGGAGCCGGTACTCCCTCTTGGGCTGCCGGTGGAAAGACACCATCGTGGTCTGGCGGAGCACGTACTCCTGCATGGGCAGGTGGAGCTGGTAATAAGACTCCTGCCTGGAACGGCGGTGGTAATAAAACGCCTGCCTGGAACGCTGGTTCACGGACTCCCGCTTGGAATGCTGGTGGTGGAGGTGGCCGCACTCCTGCTTATGGCGATGGAGGACGAACGCCCGCTTGGAATGCCGGTTCTTCGACTCCTGGATGGGATCTGGCCGATTCCTCGTCTTCTATTCCATCATTTTCTCGCCCCTATGGAGACAACAATTCGGCCCGTAGTGGAGCAGTTCCTTATAATTCAGCACCCACGCCGGGATTCGCTGCCTCAGCATCGACTCCCGGAGCCCTCAGTGCACCAACGCCAGCCCCCTACCGCGATGACATTGCTCCTACACCGGGAGCGCCCACACCTGCTCCTCTTGGAGCGCCGACCCCTGCTCCCTTTGGAGCACCTACTCCTGGTCCAATTAGTGCTCCTACGCCTGGAGCATGGGGTGTCGACGACAGTGAAACACCCAAATACGAAGCTGATACTCCATGAATATCATACATTCACTTTTGTAATTAATATACATTATCTTATTATCTGCTCTCGCCTAGAGAGGGTTTGGTTCTACATTTGGCTGCCGGACTTCACGCAGACCCGGTTGCTCGCTTAACTCACTGCTATGTGCTGTGAGAGACCTTCCAGCTTGGTTCCCACAGGTCTGAGCGGAACCTATATCCGGAGAGATCGTGGCGGCTACGTCGCGGATGGTGTTATCCTTTTGATATGTTATTTCCTTAACCGGTACTATACATACAAATGATGCCTGTAGTCATCACTATAAACATACTTCACGTTGTTCGCATGTTTGGTGCCTGTTTATATCTTATCGGTTCAATCTTAAGTTCGTGCCACGACGCAAACAAGCTTAGGGAAGGGCACGACGATTCGAGCGGGCTGATTCGGTGAGATAGATAGATATACTGGTGCAGTTACTGCTGGTACCGAAGGTAAGTTGACGTTTATAGCCGAGCGAAGGGAACTAGTTAGTAGAACTCATGAGCATTCAACTAACTCTTTATTAGACATGGATAGAATTGGCTCCAGTGAGGCACTTGTGTTTGGGTGCCTCGTAGGGATAGTCAGTTCGGCTACGCAGTCAGTTGGGCTGACTCTGCAGAGAAAGTCGCATATAATGGAGGATTCTCGGCCCAGTTCAATGCCAAAACGGCCTGCTCACCGGCGAGGATTATGGCAGGCGGGAGTTTTATTGTTTATTGCTAGTAATTTATTTGGTTCAAGTGTTCAGATTACAACGCTACCACTAATAGTTCTCAGCCCTCTACAAGCGATTGGGTTGGTGTTCAATTCTATCAGTGCCAGCATTCTGCTGTCTGAGCCATTTACGAAGTTTTCTTTAGTTGGCACTGGACTGGTATCATTAGGAGCATTGATTATAGCAGCATTCGGCGCTATTTCGGAGCCCCATCATAATTTGAATGAGCTATTAGTGCTATTACAAAGAACCCAATTTCTGATATGGATGGGGTTCACATTGCTGGTAGTGGTATTGATTCTGGTGCTCATTTCCACTGGTGTTGTAGAAGATCTGTTGAATGAATGGGAGGCTATTGGAGGCGGCAAAGCGATGATATATGGTGATGGTAGTGCCAGTCGAGGTGGTACTGCCGGTACTAGTATTGGTACTAGTGGTGCTGCAAGGCCCAGTTATGACAGCTCCGCCGATATAATACCAGTATCGCCAATATTCCCTTCGTATCATCTTTTCGTCGCTAACAAATCCTTGATTATTGGTGGCTTATACGGAGTGGTAGCTGGAGTTCTGTCAGCACACTCTTTGCTAATGGCGAAGTCGGCAGTCGAGTTGCTCGTACGGGGCCTGAAGGATGGCTGGCATGATCTGTTCCGTTGGCAAGCCTGGTTGATAGTAGCGTTTTTCGTTACATTTGCTATTCTACAACTTTACTATCTCAACTGTGGACTTACGCTCTGTTCAACATCTGTTCTCTATCCACTGGTATTTTGTATATACAATATCACAACCATTGTTAATGGTCTTATTTATTTCAAGCAGACGTCGAGTTTATCATTTGGTCGAATATTATTAGTTGCCTTCGGCACCTTACTGGTCCTAGTTGGAGTTTTGTGTCTTTCATGGAGGCTACATGATTATCAATCACTGACAGGAGTTGGCAGTAGTAGTGGTACTAGTACGTTTACAACGACTCCTAGAAGGTATGTTCCTGGTCATAGTCGGACTGGTAGTAGTAATACAGGTAGTGTCGTATATGAGGGCCCCTATTCAACAGTATCTGAAACAGAACAGACTCCTTTGCTTGTCTATCAACATCGTCCACAACAACAAAAGTCACCTCGTAGATATGGAAGCCTGGGGGTCATTACTAATGATTCTTCAGATCCGGACCCAGAGCATCCAGAATATACTTCGTTTAGAAGCATAACAGTAGGAGGAGGAGGGATCCCAGAGCCAGGGTCTCCTTACAGTAATCGTCGTACCTCTCTCCGGCGAAGTAGAACATTATCTCAGGAGCAGTCGGAAATATTAGATCAGTTAAGACAAAAGTAGTATACATTTTAGACCAACTAAGCATATGGTTGCCCTTGGTTGTTACGATTGATGCCCCCTTATTTTTATTTTTTTATTTTTTTCAATTATCATTATTATTTTGTTGTTCCTGTTTGATTATACTTATTATATTATTATATTATTATATTATTTATCTCTCTTCTACATTTCCATTCCTTTCCTCATTCATGACCAACGTAAAAAGCACCGCCAAGGAAAATGGCCGGCTCATCACAATTGTTATGCTCATATGAGAGGATTCCAACGCCGCCAGCTTCGAGAATGAGAGACGGGTTTTCTTCAATTGGCCGTTTCAGCCATCTCAACACAAAACTACGGAGAATATGGCCATGGGCTACAACAAGCACCTCAGAAGGTCTCTTTTCCTGAATGGCTTTTCTATGAATAGCAACGATTTTACCAATCAGCCTGTCTAACCTTTCACTGATCTGTGCTGGTGATTCACCGCCTTCACAACCGTCTCTCCAGATAGACCAAGGATGGTCTTGATCGAGGCCCTTGCTCTTCCGGATCTCCCTAATTTCTGCCGTCATCTTACCTTCATACTCGCCATAATCCCATTCGCGAGCATCCTGAGTGATTTCTACATCAAATTTTTCATATTCCTCTTGGTGGTCTTGCATCAACAGATCTAAAGTCTTTTGCGCACGTTTACGAGGAGACACAAAGACTTTATCCACATATTTTGGAACTATCATCCGGTCGTTTCCCACAAGAGCTTTGCCAGTAGCAATCATTCGTTTAACACCATTCTCTGTCAAATCAAGATCTGTATATGACGTATGTTGGCCTGATTTAGACCATTCAGTTTCACTGTAGTTTGGTAAGTTAGTTCGTACCTAGCCTCGCCAGTCTATCATTACTACTTACCCATGTCTAATGATGATGACTCTAGGAGTTGGGATAGACATGTTTACTCTGGTTAAGTCAATTGACCCACAAATTGGCAATTATCGATATATTTATAAACTGCGTTGGCGTTCTTTGTGAAAACCAATAAATACGTTTAAAATGCTTATCGGCTAAAAAGATTACGAGTAAATTATACATTATTATGCAGATAGGCTACGCTGCATGTATTTTTATTGAAGCGAACAGACGAACGAACACGACTTTGATACTGAGCCGTGTTTGCCGGTTGTTTTGACGACGATTGGACCTCTGGCCACTGGTGCCGTTGTTGCCTCCCTCCGCTCCGACTAGACCCGTAGCTCTGCTTCACAGAAGGCTTGTTGTCGTAGATACCGGACCGTAGCATACTCTGCGAAGCAGAGCTACTGATCTGGGCGGAACTCAGCTGCCGGAAGCAGATACACCCTCCAACCTCTTCTCTGGTGTTAATATATTTTAGTTATTTATTTATTCCATGTTCTAGTTCCCGTTCCAGTTCCTATTCATTGTAGGATTATGCAATAGGTGGACAGGTTCTTTCGGTGGGATCGATCCCATATTGAAGACTCCATTTGTCAAAGAACTTAGACCACATGGGATCCGGGGCCTCTAACCTTTTAAATATGTTGGAGGCCTCCATGGCTGACCTGACATCAGCATATTGAATGCTGATAGTCGGGAGTGGTTTGATCATGGGCATTATCGAGACAATTTCTCCCAATGTTTCAAAGCATTTGTGGATATCCTCTAGAGTAATGTCCAAGCATACATTGAAAGAATTACCATTTTCAATTGTTTTGGGATGTCTGGTTGGGGGATGATGGCCCTGGCGACTCGATGTATCTTTCTGGCCCTGAGTCGGTTGGGTGGTTCCCTGTTTGGTGTTGCGAATAAGGAATGGTACCCCATGTTGCTGAGTCAAGCGTTTTTCCATGTTCTTACCCCGGTGAATAATCATTGGATGCTCATGATAAAACAATACTTGTCTAGAATTTTTTCGACTTTTGTCATTCTTCTCTTCTTGTTCTTGAGCATATAACGGACGCCTCTGATACTGCGAAACAAACTGGTAATGAGGGTTCCAACTAAGAACTACACATCGACGGGCCTTTTCAACTACCATCGCGCGGATAATCTTACGATCTCTTGGTTGAGACCCCGAAGCCCATGGCGCTGCCGGAAGGTACATTTGGCCGTTGATAACAAATCGACCCGAGTTGGCGTATTGGTAGAACATCGCTGCTTGCTCATTCTGTGCAAAATGGAGCTCAATAGAAACCCTTTTGGGGTTCAGCGGCTCTGGTTTTCTTACGATCTTCTCCAGCGGGCCTCCACAGACCTGTGAAGTAATTGCGCTCAATCCAATAGACCCAGAAAATGAATAAAATGTGATCACACAACTGGGGACTTGGGGTTGAGGAGTCGTCGCAGAAGCGACGACATCAGTGGATGTTACAGCGTGCGTACTACGAGAATCTATATTAGTGTTAGTACTCCACTGCGATTCAGATCCCCATCATTACTTGGACAGGGTCGCTATTTTTTACTTACTTGGATAGTTCAGAATATTTTGAATTGTAGTAAATGCGCTACGGCGACGGCGGCCAACCTCTGCTTGCATACTGTCCTTGATATGTTTGGCATTCTCATTGGGCGAATTTTCGCTCAAAACCTCGATGAACGAATTCTTTTTATTCTGTTCTTGCTCCGGAGCAATATATGAAGGACCAGCAACAGCTGATTCTTTGCGAATAATCATGGGTTTTGCTCGCACGCTATCACTGCGAGACACAGTAGAGGCCACACTTGTCGACCGACCCCATAACATGGGCATCGACCATCCGTTACTACCTTTCGAACGACTTTTCTTCGTGCTGCTGGTTTTTCTGAGTGTGTTTAGCACTGAGCCAGAAGTATCATTCAATGGCTTGAGAGCCGTAGCCTGAGGTTTGGACTGTGCCTGAGAGTCGGCGGTCATCTCAGAACCGTTTCCAAATGAGAAGATTCGGTGATATCTGTTTGACATTATACGTTTTTGTTGGTTCGGTCTTCACCGTAGTAGTAGTAGTAGTAGTAGTAGTATATAAGTTGTAAGAAAGAAACTTTCTTTTGCATTCGAATACAACAATAATGAAAAACTGCTATTCGTTATGGGAGCAGCGAACCGCAGGATGAGCAACACAATAATTACACATATTAAATATATATTTTTATAACGACTAGCGAGTTCTGATAATACCAGCAGCAGCAAGAAGGTTGATTTTGCGACGGATCTCGGGATTTTGGAGATGGTCACGCAAAGCAGCAGGGTCATTCTGAGCTTGTTGAAGAATGGTATTCATAATAGGATCACGGCGAATCTCATCGATTTCAGGATCAAGTGCCAAACGTTCAGCAGTTTGTTCTTGAGTCTCGCCGGGCTGGGGAGAGAACCTGGCAGAAAGTGCTTTATTGTAGAGCTCATCAATTTCACGAGTATGCTTAAATTCCGTGTCGATGACACGAGCAACTTCAAGAGTATCCATACAGTTACGATAGTCCTTCATGACATGATAAGCAGTAGCCTTACGAGTGTAAGCCTTGAAGAATTTGGGGTCAAGAGAAATTGCAGTATCACAATCCTTGATAACTTCAGGGTATGCAATGAGTTTAAGTAAAGCGGCAGCGCGATTACCATATCCTCTGGGATCATTGGGAGCTCTCTTAATAGCCTCAGTGTAAGCCTTGACAGCGCCAGGCCAATCCCCTTCTTTAAAAAGGTTATTACCTTCTTCTCTAGCTTCTTCGGCTTTCTGTGGGTCAATATAACTCTCTGCCTCACGCTTCTTAAGCTCCTTCTCAGTTGTTCTTAATTTGTTGAGGACTTCGGGTGTACGGTGTTCAGTTAATGATTTGTTGAAATATTCAACAGCACTGGCAAGATCATCTTTTTTAAGATAGGTATTACCAATACGACCATAAGCCTTAGCAAACGATTTATAATCAGCACGAAGTTCTTTGCCCTGTTCAATAGCAAACAAACAGGTCTTAATAGCTTCATCATAATCTCCCTTTTCAAACTCGGCTGCTGCTCTGTTGTTCAGATAAGTGATATCTTTATGAGCATCCCAGGCGTTGTTGTAGTGACTGATAGCCTCATCGAATTGGCGTTTCTTATAGGCTGCATTACCAAGAGCTTTTTCTCCGTCTGCCTTTTCTCTGCCTTCATCAATTGGTTCTGGCTCCGACTGTGGCTCAGGCTCAGGCTCAGGCTTAGACTTTTCAGGGATAGAAGTAGAATTACCACCAGAGTTGGAATCACTAGCATCTGGATTAGATGAGTTATTAGAGTCATCACCACCGGCACCCGCGCCTGGAATATCAATACCAAGAATGACTGCCATTGCTTCCATCAGTCTAGGGTCTTTAGACGCTCCAGTCAAGGCTGCCATTGGATTTTGTTGCAATCCCTGCAATTGAGCAACAAATGATGGGTCTTTCATGTAATTCTTGGTCTTTGGATTGCTGGCCAATTTGGCGAATGTAGCCGGGTCACTAAACAATTTGCCCATACCGAAATCCGGAGTCTGTCCATCACCAGCTGCCTCATGGTTAATAGTTGTATCAACGCTGTTCAAGCCCGCTTTTGCTTGAGCATTATTAGGATCAATCTCTAGAGCCTTCTCATACGAATCTTTAGCACTAAGTAGATCCCCCAATCCATGGTAAGCAGCCCCCTTACGGGTGTATCCCTTGGCCCAACTAGGATTGATCCTGATACATTCCTCGGCATCCTTGACTGCCAAGTCGTATTTCTTCAATGAAGCATACGATCCTGATCTATTAGAATACAACACATGGTTAGGCGTTTCTGATGCTTCAATGGCTTTTGTGAACAATTCAGCAGCTTTCTCAAAATTCTTGGCCGCAAACGCTGCGTTTCCTTCGGCTTTGTACTAAAATTTCGTGTGGTTAGTTCTAATTCCTCTTTTCTTTACTTGATCCGCCTATCTCTGACAGGCCAGGCACTACCCAGATTGGCTTCATCGACATCACTCTTCATACCAGTCAAAGGAGCTGCTGCCTCACCAGAGTCAGATCCTTGAGCAAACCTCATCACTTACACTATCAGCAGTAGACATCTTTCCAATTGCAATCTCGATATTGGCGATTGGTATATTCAGTTAACAAAAACAGATACTAGTAGAAGTCGGCTGTTGTTTATAGGGATGTAGAAATAGTTCAATGCCTTTTTTGGTATTTTGGTTTTGAATAAAATAATGGTGATAAGATGTCAACCGTCACATCGTATTTATATATATTCAATATGGGCCAGCTCTCTCTCCCTATGATTCCTCCCAACCTTCCAGAACAATCGAGGCAAAACTGTGTGTGCGGCTTGAGAGTTCGCAAATACCCTGCAGCAGCTTCAGGGGTCATCGAGGTGACATATAGATAATCGTAGCCTCGAGCTTTTAAACAATCAGCATATCTGCTTCATCCAATTTTTATGTTTCATAGTACCGATACCAGAGCAGATAAGCCAGTGACCCCAACCAGCCGGGTTTACTCCTTGTAATAGCTGACAACGATACGAGCACCTGTCTCTAGACGGATTCAATAGAAATAATGTTATTGCGCCGTGTCTAGCTCTATAAACCTGAATCACTACTAATCTGCCCCCCTTGATTTTAAAGTAACGACTTGGTTCCTTTGGTTTGACCTTCGGCCTGACATTTCTGAGTGGCTTATATCCCTAAATATCAGTTAGCCAGATCCGCACACTCGCTTTACATTTACGATTTCCTAATCTCAGTAGCTTCCTCTTTCTTCAGAATAGAAATAGAAACCAAGATTGTAGAAGAAACAAAATATGTTCTATCCATGGGCCGGCCCCACCACTAGCGTGTAAAGTGGAGCTATGGGTCTAGGCACAGCGTAGCCGCCGGAGGATGACTCGAACTGAATTCTCCTTGATTCAGGATACAGATAGCAAATTTCAACGATTCAGGTAAGATAATTCACTAGCCATTATCAATCCAAAAATTTAGAAAACAAGCTCTGTTATCGTTTCATAGTGATTAACAGACTGATGGGTGCAATATCTTGTATAACAGTTGATATCAATGGGGGAGAGGAGATGCTAAAGATTCTATTGAGCTGTTTACTCCTTCCTTGTACTTATAACGAACCATTACTAATTTCAGAGATAAAGTTTGTAACTGCTGATTATCGAAAGCTTGGATGAAACTGTGTTTAACTATCACGAAACTGAGATTTTAGCGAAAAATCAGTTCCAATCTTTATGACCCATGTATCATCATCAGCTGTAATATTAGATCTATGGTGCGGACAGAAGTCGTCTTGTTCTAGTTCTAGCCACCTGATGATGTGAATAGAAGAGATGAATATTTCTGTTCCAAATAAACACATTCTTTCAGAGATAAAGTTTGTAACCACTGAATTATCGAAAGCTTGTTTAACCATCACGAAAATTAAGGTTTTAGCGAAAAATCAGTTTCATCTTCATGACCATTGTATCACTGGTATCACCAGCAGTAATATCAGAATGAGATTTAGAAGATATAAATATGCTGCATATTCTTCAGCAAAAACTCGTTTCTTCTATTCACATCACCAATTGACTAAACAAAACAACTTCCAACCGCACTATAAATCACACCTTAATAGTCTCCCCTTAATATTTTACAATGGTTACCTCTAAATTCCTCGTATCTGTTCTTTTCGCACTTAGTGCTACAGCCAACGCTGCTTCTCTCGTTAGCCCCAGTGAGAATAGCCTGGCTACCCGTCAATACGCACTTTTGGATGGCGCCAAGAGTGGAATTACCAATTATCAGCAGACAGTTGATACTCTTACTAGACAGGTTCAATCTGGTGGCTCTCACGCAACAGCTGACTCGCTCACCGCTCTCATCACTGGGCTTGACTCCCAGATTGACAATACTATTGGTACCGTAGCCGATGCTTTGTCTCCACTCACTTTCGGTATTTCCAAAGCAATCGGTAATGTTTTGCTTGGCCCTTTTGTTCAGTCTGTCACCAATGGAGCCGAAGTTGTTCTTTCCAACCTTATCGGTGGCCCCATTGATATGATCAGTGCCCCTATCGTCGCTAGTTTGACTGGCAATGTTGGCAAATTGGTTCAACAAGCTCAAAAGTATAACATTAATACTTCCAAGCTTGTTAATCTCAACACTCAGATCCAAAACCATCTTCCTAAAGAAAACCTTGCTGCTCGCCAATACGCACTTTTGGATGGCGTCAAGAGTGGAATTACCAATTACCAGCAGACAATTGATACTCTTACTAGACAGGTTCAATCTGGTGGCTCTCACGCAACTGCTGACTCGCTCACCGCTCTCATCACTGGGCTTGACTCCCAGATTGACAACACTATTGGTACCGTAGCCGATGCTTTGTCTCCACTCACTTTCGGTCTTTCCAAAGCAATCGGTAATGTTTTGCTTGGCCCTTTTGTTCAGTCTGTCACCAATGGAGCCGAAGTTGTTCTTTCCAACCTTATAGGTGGCCCCATTGATATGATCAGTGCCCCTATTGTCGCTAGTTTGACTGGCAATGTTGGCAAATTGGTTCAACAAGCTCAAAAGTATAATATCAATACTTCCAAGCTTGTTAATCTCAACGCTCAGATTCAAGATCACCTTCCTTATAATTAGTGCTTTCTTACTCATAGTATACTATCCACAAAACATAGCTAATAAATTGATTACGAATAGATTGTTTCTTAATAGAACCCTTGACGTTGGCAGATTGCGCAAGGTTCCAGTCTTAGCTGGGATCCACAAGTTTATAGACCCTGAACGACAACAAGCAAGAAAGTGGATGGATAACAGGTTGCTGTGGGTTCATTGAACATGCTAGGTTCAATGTGTCACAGTCACAACCTGGTTTATTATACCACTGAGAGAGGAGAGTTGACGTGGTTCATACACACATTAGGTAGAAATATGAGATTAAGGTATGGTCGGAAACTTGGCGCCAACACTGCTAAACTATCTTGTAAATTGTAAGAAATACAAAAGATGAGAAACAATTTGGTGACGGTAACAAGAGCAGGCTATGCAGCGTAATTCACAAGGAATTCCGATAGCTATATATCAGCAGAAGAGGATAACCATTAATCTGTATAGTTATTTTATTGTCATATATAGTGCTCTCAGTCAATAAAAAATGGAAGGCTTGCTGTTAAATTGTGTGATGTCCAAAACCAACAAACGACTAAGCGTTACTGCTTATCCAATTCCTTTTTAAGATCCGTGTTATATCGACTTTTAATTAGGTCACTGTAACCGCCAATGAACTTGCCTCCAATGAATATATATGGGACTGTTGATTGGTTGGTTATTTTTTGAAGTTCATTCTGAAGGCTAGTTCCATCATCTATAGCAATTAGAATTAGATCATCACAAAATAAAAAAAGACACTCATCTTGACTTACCTCTGGTATCAAGCTCGAGTATTTGAGGCTTTACTCCTTGGCCCTCGATATGGGAAATAGCCCGTTTACAGAACCTAGCTTTGTTAATGCTGCCTCTGGTAGCTGGGCTTCGCCCTGACCCATCGACCCGCCTTTGCGGATAGTATAGAGACCAGAAATAGGAAGAAAAACAACTAATGCCAGTTGTGGGTCAGAGTTGGCCAGAGGAGAAGGAAAGGCGAGTGCGAGTGCCAAATTTGTCATCAACTTACGAGCACCATCCGCGAAAATGTTAGTATAATGCAAATCACAGAAAGACCACCATCGTCCACCACTAACTTACGATTTAGATGCAATAACCACCTGGCTGGAATTGATAAGGCTTTTTACAAGTTCAGCGGATTTGAGCATTCTCGATAAATTTCTAGTCTTAATAATAACAGTAGTAAAGTGAAGTTAAGTAGTGCCTGCAGATCTGACCCAAACCTCTATCGGACAGGCGTGCAGGTCCATTTCTGCCTTAATACTAACGATGGACGGTATTGAAAGTGACTTTGAGAAGTCTCAGGTAATGGTTAGAATACAACTATTAAAGTGTGTGTTCTTGTTGACCAATTTACCAATTATCTTGGATCCAAAATAATTTCATAGTAAGAACGCTGGCTCTGAACTTCTGAATTAACGGATCTGGTTTCAATAATTCACACATTTTAATATTAAATTTGTATAATATGATGACCCTGATTTACTCTCCTATGCTTAGAACGCTTCGGCTCTAACGGGATACTGGGGACCTACAAATCCCGAGATTCAACTCATGTAGTAATATACCACCAACCACTTAATCTCACGAAGCAGATCTACCGGTCTAGACAGAGCCCAGCCGCTGGAGGCAAGCCCATCTCTGTGGAGACACACGCGTGTTCATCATAACAAACTCTAGTAACTAAAAAAGAGATTTATATAAAACAACCACACTATTCCTCCATGTCATCTCCGCCAGCAAGCTCGTTTAAAGCATATTGCTTGGCCTCTTCTAATAACTCAGCAGGAACAAAGTCGTGTTTTCCATTAGTAGCCGACTCACTAACCCAGGTCATCTCCAATTCAAAGTCCTTGTCTTTGGAGTCTTCGTGAGCAAGGTATATGATTTTAGCTGCTTCCTTAACAGCCTGGTGGGCATCCAAGCTTCCCAAATCCAACTTTTCCAATTCTGACTTGGCTACCTGCCGACCCTTCCCAGTAGCAGCTCCATGATAGCCCCACGAGGTTCCACTAGGTTCAATCATATACAGATGAGCACCCTTCTCATCGACGCCACCAACGATAGTGGTGATCCCGAAAGGACGTACTGAACTATATAATGTATACGCCTGAACGTAGCTTCCAAGTCTGTCGGCAAGGGAGCGCACAGGTATTGGAACACTATAAGTGGATCTCCACGAGCTGGCCTCGTCACGGCCCCTGTTTACAATATGTCTTCCATCTGGAATCAGACCCGAATAGGCCACTCCGATATGTTTATCCACTGTCTGAATGCGTTTGTTGGAGTTGGGAACAAGTAATTTGGAGCTAATGATTTTCTCTACTGCCAGTACAACGCCGTCCTTGAAGCGGATGCCGACTGATGTCCCGCCATTCTCCACTGCCTTTGATGCGTACTCAACCTGGAAATTCCGGCCGTCAGGCGAGAACACACTGTTGGATAAATCGTATCCTGTTCCAATTGATGTCTATCGCCATGTTAGTGTTGGAGACGGGAAGAGGGGGGTACTTTGTCCAGACACGTTATCCTCAGGATTGCGGAAGGTTCTTCGTATTTAGGATCGTACGGAACAGCCATGTGGGACCTCTTTTTCAGGCCCTTGGACCCTGCCGTGGCGTGTATTTCCCAATGTGAAACGATTGTACTAGAGAAGTACCCAGTGCGGGAGGCAAGTGGCAAAGTCGGTATGATAATCGCCTTCCTACCAACAAACAACACTACTGTCTTCATCCATGCAATGCCATATGCTTCAATTGTTCTACCATTCTACTCACCATCTTATAGCTCTCTTTGAATCTTTGTTTTCAAGATCCTCTTCAATACTGGTCTTGTCGGTGAGAACTTGACTGATGCAAATGTTGGCGAAGCTGGAGCTGACGAACGACGATGCTGGCCGCGCAAAGGGTAGACAAAGGTAGGGTAAGCCAGGATTACTGAATATATAACATAATATTATCAATTATCGGGGTTGGCCACAGCCGTGAGATCTGCATTAAACTGATAAGATAGAGGTAAGGGTGTGTCTCCTGGGCAAACCCCTGGCTTGGCTCTGCAGGACCTGATGCATTTCTGATTTTTCTACACTTTTTCAGCCAGCAGAGTTATTGATCTGGACAGAGCCCAGCATCTGGTGACACTGAAAGGAAGTACGGATCTTTAGGCGCCATAGCTGGTATGACCATATGAGCCGGGATTGATCGCGTCTGTACTTTTTTATATCATCATACCTGAAATTGCTTTCAGTTAAAACCAGGTTTCTGATAGGCGTTGCTTGGTCAGAGTTTTTTTCTGTTTTGCCATTTGATCCTGTAAAACGTTGCGGTTGAATCAGTTTTAAAAGACATTAGGTAAGTGAACGATTGTTTTCCATTTATCTTTGCCAGGATAAGAAAAATAGGATGATTATTAAGAAGGTATGATCTGGACATAGCCCAAGTCATCATCACCTCTCAGTTTCATTGTGAATTAATAATAAAAATATTCTATTTAATGAGAGTGGTTATAGTGAGCAGCATCAAACTCGGCTTCCTTGGAGTTTTAATAAATTTTAGGCAAGAAGCAACAGCAACAATTATTTCTTAATGCAAAATCGTCTCTCTCTAATCCTTATCCTCCGAAGACGATTCGCTAAGAATCTTTGTGGTCTCAATAGATGGCTTTACCACGCCATTGAGAAATTTCTCGGCTTGTTCTGTATTGGCCCTCCAAATTTCTTCATAAATGCTTGGTAAGATGACCGAGTTGATCCATTTCTCGGCTTCTTCCTCTCCCTTTTCTTCTAACAATCCGCCCAAAAAGGCCCGAAAAGACTGTCGGATGATTTTGAGGGTTTTCGCGATATTAATGGATTTATCGACTTTGATTAAACGATGAAAACCAATCGCTTGGGATACTTTGATGACATTGTTATTTGAAATGACAATATCTCTTACGGCAGTGCGTTGCTTGCGGTTGTGGAAGGGGAATCTATGGCGCATTAATCTCGTTACTACGGTGTTGAGTAAATCAGATCCGAGAAACACTAAGCACTTGAAGCTTTTAGCAGTCGTATGAGGAAGAGAGGCATGTTCAAAGATAGTTCTTTCAAGATCTTCGCTCAGCTTTGGGACGGTAGTAGATGCAGCGATGGCGTTGGTCAGAATAAGATGCAGTTCGCCTGTATGCCAATTCGAATAGTAGGAGGACAAGTGGGTGTCATTATAGGCCACAGTATCAGGTTTCAATACTTTTGTAGAGGAGGTGGCGTCGTCGAGCTGAGATAAAGTGGGTTCATGCCGGGTGATGGTAGTATCAGTATCAGTACTGCTGCTCTCCACGATTTTACGTGCCCGCTTCACCTTTCGTTCAGATACTTCTGCAAAACCGCAGGTGGCGTCGGGCTGATACATCAGTTCATTTTCATGCCAATTCGAATAGGGGAAAGACAGGTGGGTGGTGGTATCGGCCAAGACTGTATGCCCACTGCCACTCTCCATGATTTCACGGGTTCGCTTCTTATTCTTATGGTGAGGTCTAAATAATTTTGTACCGGAGGCGGCACCGGGCCTAATAAGATAAACCACGACGTCATCAGGCAAATTGGAATCACAGGAGATGGTAGATGATGTGCTGCTATCAGCACTCTCAGTGCTGCTTTCAATACTATTAGAGGTTGAGCTCATTTTCGGTTTCAGAAACTCGTGCGAGCTGAAATAAAATCTAGTCTCCAGTCAGGTTTAAGATTCTGAAACTTAGTTAGTATTCTCTACTACCATATAGATTTAAGCATACATACCTTATTGTATTGATTTTTTTGTTCAAGCTTTTAATTATTTAACACACCTTTTATTATTTAGGTGATCACTTATCAGCAGGTTGTGATTAACCGACCAAATATAGAGAATCCGGTGATCAATTGGACTGAAAACAATGAGTAGAAAAGAGAAGCACATGGAAACACGAGAAACACTCCTTTATTTACATCTTCTATAGCGCAGCTATATCCCCACACACCAACGCTTCCATGCGATGAGATCACGTGATAATCGCACAGGTGGTGTGCCGAACGCGACATTATCCTGAATTTAGTGATTTTGGATAGTGAAAGATACAGGCCATCTCTGCTTTTCCAAAACTTATTATAATCTCTCTGCTAAAGAGCCTAGATTTTACCAGTGTATGTTAGTTTGTAAGTAGATAGCAGAAGAAATTCTATAACTCGTTTTTTCTTTGATATATCCTTAATTAATTTTCATGATGTTAGATCGGCCCAAGAAAACATTAAATATTTCAATGTAAAAACGGAGGTAGTATGTTATTTATAGTAGATTCCGTACCACACAAAGCAGGTAGAATATACTAGTCTAATCGTTAATTTCATTACTGTTACTCTATATGATTGAGAACTCGGAGCATTTTAGTACATGCTTCCACATGCCAGGGGATAACTGTGGAGCCGTTACTAACGCCAGTGGCCTCTCCAAGCGTCGCCAACCTACGATATTGAACTAAAAGCGATTTCATCATCATTGGTGCAGATGTAGGGCTATGTACCATAGAAATATGGAGTCGGAGAAGTACTTGACTACTAGAATGAGGAGGGGGTTTAAGGAGTAGGCCAACGATGGCAGGTTTAGAAACTACTGTTTCACCCTGATCAATGCTGCCTTGTACAAGTTGTAATGCTGAGTCGTGAAGCAAAACTCCATAAGCGTCGTCTTTAACGTCTACCATAACAATGTCATCAGTTGTATCATGTTGTTGTTTATCTGCTTCAACTGGATGGTGCCCTCCACTAGAAGGGGTAGCAATGTTAATACCATACATATCTGGAGAGTCCATATCACCCATTCCTCGTTGAGGAGTTACTGGAGTACCTCTACCTTCAATGCTGTTAACTGACGATCGATTTGTCGCCTGTTCGAAGAACTTTTCATATGGGAAGATCGAGGATCCATGGATAACTAAGGGAGAATTGCAATAGACACAAACAACGTAAAGAAAGCTAATGCTGCTATTTCTCCTAGAAGAAGAAGAAGATGATGATACATTTGGAACATTGGGAGTTACATTAGGAATGGATATGCTACTATTCGTATTGATAGGAATATTATTACTGCCATTATTGGTCGATTCGGATAATCTTAACCACATATTAAGCTCTTTACCATCCATTCTAGAGCCTACTTTTGCTAGTATAACCCTCCAGTGATTAGGCCTACTATTTGCAATTGATATCGTTTTATCCCAGATTTCTGCACAAACCTCTTCTAATCCGCGTAATCTGGAGCCAGGGCGCTTTAAGCAGATTGCATCAACCATTGATACCCCTCCCCATTGATCAGACCATGCAACAGTTACCCATCTGCCATCATCAGACATGGCATAACTAACATGTAATAGTGAATCTTCATCCATTAAGTTAATTGGCGGATCTGTTGTCAATTTAAAACTAATTTTAGGCGGAGGCATTCTAGATAGAGTAAATGAAGGAGAAGTTCTACACAGTGACATGGGGCTGCTATCCAAGCATTTGTCATAAATCGCCAATGCTAATCTGACAGTATTCGGCTGAGAAGGAACTACAATCGTATCCTCGTGAGCTACTTTGTTAAGATCAATGGATTGCCAGACTACACCGTTCTTCTGCCGAATATCGGACAAAGATGCATTAACTGACACAATCATTGCAATATCCAAAGTCCTACAGACGGTGAGAACAACTACTTTTTTATCAACTGTTGAGTCCGCTAAGCGAGCAATTTCTGAAATAGCAGAATGAAAAGTCCCATCACCAGCCGAATTTAGTACCGGAACAACGCCATCAAGATAATTACCGAATTGTCCTAAAGTAACATTCCCGAGTCCACACCCCTCATACGTATTTTTAAGAAATTCACTATATGCCTTGCAAGCATGAATAACTCCATTACCAGAAGGACACAATATTAAAAGAATAATATCCTTCCCATCATATCTAGGAGTCAGACCAAATACTTTCCAGAATCGTAATATTGGAGCTCTTGCTTTTATAGGTTGATTCAGTCTTCTAATAGAGAACAAGGGTGGAGAAATAGGAAATGCTTCACTAGGTATCAGTCTGCTCAATGCTTCGGCACGAGAATGATGATTACTGGGGGCAGCGCCTGTGGGTATTGTAGTAGGGGTTGGTATATTGGATATGTCTTGTGATGACGATGGAGCTGATGGCATCCGTTGTTGCTGCTGATCTTGTTGAAGCTGATCGTGTGTTTGTTGTAGGCCCCCTTCACTCTTTATTTCATTTTCGACTGAACTATTTGCCAACATACTAGTACTATCAGGTCGGCTACGCGGATTTGACATATGCATCAAATCAGATAAAGTTATATTTGTAAGATCAGGAAACAATGCAATTGTTTTACGTATAACAGTTGTATCGGGAATCTGCAGATGTGGAATAGCAGTTACCAGATCATCTAGCATGCCACTGTCCCATACAATTTGTTCGAGTAAGGTTAATAATTTGGCATCATCTCCGATGCTGATAAGATTTGTTGGTAGAGTACTAGTTTGCCTGAGATCATGGACAACAATCGAGCTAGTCATTAGTTGAAGCCAATTAGAAGTATAATCGAGCAACTGATCGGAGGGTCTTGAGTCTGAGGTCGGTGTTGTCATATTGTTACCCTCAGATGTATTACTGGCTTGTTCGGCAATAGCTGTGAATTCATCAGAACCAGATTCACTAGATGACTCCGGTTCATCATCACTTGCTTCAGGATCTGGGACAAAAAATCTACCTCCAGAATGATACTTTGCATCGAGTCCACTGGATATGAGCCTGTTAAACTTGAGGGCTGAAAAAATACTTTTACGGCGTTTAGCGGGCGGGCTGATACTCTCATCAGAAGAGTTTGATCTGACTTGGCCGCTGTCATCGGTGGCTACCATTGAATGTTTTGTTAGATTTGGTTCTACAATGCGAACTTCACCATCCTTTGTGTCCTCTCTGTCCTCTCTGTCCATTCCGACTGTTTTCTGAGATTCATATGTTTCTAAATGTGAAGATTCATCACCATCAGCCTTCAATAATTTTTGCTGCTGCGTAGAGGACTGTCTATGTGACCGCAGTCTGGATTGCAATTCTGAAGGTGACTGCAGTAGTGCTCCCGACAGCTGATGTTCTTTGTCTCTCTCTGTTCCGTCGATATCCATCCCATCGTCCATTTCTTGGCCCAATTCGTGATCTTCAGGCTGATCAAAGAAATTAAAATCAGCTTCAGTTATTTCTTGGTCATCGCCAAATAACTCTTCATCAAGATCCCGCCAAGTTTCGTTTGCCATAGTCGCACCTGGGGTAATCCAATGAGCATCGACGTTACTATTCGCTACCGTAGGGTCGATACTCGAAGATGCTATGTTAGCGGTTGATCGTTGATCTAACAGTCTTCCTTGAGGGTCTGGTGGGGTAGGATAAACGTTTGACATACCGCTCCGTTTCAATTCTCCTTCAGAAGAGAATGGAATGTGAGATCTATTGGATTCCGGGGAAAATTGAGAGACTTGAACATGATAATCATTGTTAATGTTGTTGTTTGCTTGTTGACGAACCTGCGAGTTACCTGGAACACCATTAGAAAGCTTGGCTAAAGCAGCCTTGGCAACTTCAATCTGATTCTCTGCCTCGTCAAAAACATACGGGATGCTGGGCCAATCGGTATTAGTAGTGGCGCTAGTACTACTATCATGCTCATCAGACAGAACCGCAAAACACAAATCGGCAGGCCATATTACATCCTTATTCGAACTTGTGAGACGGATTTTTAACCATTCTTTCAATGTATATCTGTCAGAAGATGCAAATTCAGAACTAGTCGCCAGTTCAAATAAGGATAGGAACTGACTAAGGCAAGCATTAGATGGAGGCTTTAGTAACTTTTCAATCACAACACCAGAAATAGCCGATGGTGCCAAGTACACAGTAATGTTTTCAACACTAATGCCGTTACCACTCTGGCGATACCGCTGTTGCTCCTTTACGAGTACGAGCGGGATTCTCTCATAATATTCCCTGATAATAAGTTCTCCCTTAGGCGTCAAAATGGGCTCTATGTGTAGTAGTTTCTGGCCCCCTACTGATATCAGAGACTGACCAAAGGGTAAAAATAATGTAGGCGATGATAGATTCGTACTAACCAACGATCGTACAGCGTTGATAAACGGTAAGTAGGGTCCTGGAGTAGTTGCAGCACTTGATAAGGTCGCACTCATGGCAACCCCGGACACAGAATTCGGACCGTTACCCATTCCATTAATATTTACCATTCCAATACCAATTCCCATACCTGTAATTCCTCCTGCACCGCCATTACCTCCTCCGCCAACACCAACACCAACTGGTCCTACTCCAACACCACCGCCGCCACTAACCCCCATACCTGACCCAATTCCACTAGTTCCGGCATTATCTAATGATGATGATGCCGATGATGTCGTCAGTGTAGACGCTAAAAATATCCCTGTCGATGTCTCTGTCAAATTAAACACCTTTGCTGGAACTGGGGAGCTCGATGATTCGTCTAACGAAAATGTCCATAATTCATTGTTCATTGTCTGTACTAATGCTCTCGAATTGGCTTGGCGGATCGACCATTCTGCTTGGATCAATGAGCTCCTATCACCATTTAAACTAACAAATACTCGGTATGGGATCTTTGCAAATGATCTACTCTAATAACTCGTACTGTTAGCTGTATCCCATCGTAAGGAGTCTAACGATTCAAGATAGACAATTCGAGGCATATATCCTTGTGCCACACCTGCTATTACAACTACTCACCGCTAGGAACAAATTTGAATATGCATTCTGAAGCTGGATACCCGAGGCTGAAGTCGCCGTGAGTCCACCATCGCCTCCCGGCTGGGGCGACATTCCAGGTAGAGATAATTGAAAACTTGTCTAACCTGGTATGACAGGCAAAACGAAAAAAAAAAAGTTGCCAAATGGCTGTCGTGTGATTCAAGGGAGTTCTGAAATTAGAGAGAAAGAATCGAAATAAATAGGTACCGTAGAATATCATGTCATGTCTCCATGTCTCTCTACACAAGTAGCTCATTCAGATTGGAATATAGTTTATAAAAGTAGAGCAAGAGAACAGAGCAGCAATATAGTACAATTGGATTTAAACTGACTGATAAGACTGGTGGAATCTGGCAAGTTTGATCAGCGCCAAGTCAATCGGGCATGCGCGGGCAGTGCGCGGCTACCCCAAATATATATGAAGTAACTCATATTTGTCCCTAATAGTCGAAATACTTTACATCGTAATACACTTTATTCTAGTCTCCTTCTTTCTCTCTGTTTTTTAGTATATAGCAAAATCATAAGAGGACTTCCTGTACAGATCAGAGAAGTAAGTGTCGGTCTCGGTGGATCTTGATTGACTCTCCCTACACTTTGCAAAGACTCCTGGGGTCGTGGATATGGCACCGTACTGGAACAAACAAGCTACAGATCCAGGCCGTGCCTGGCTTAACCCTGGGCGGAGAACCAGGAATTACACTACTTGATGCTTTATAGACATGTATGGAATGACAATTGGCTGATGATTCGAACGTCGTCTCCTGGTTTTACTATGTATTGCAAAACGAAACAAAATGGTACAAATTGAGAGAAAAGTAGAAAGAAAAAGATAAAAGAAGTAGTAGCCATTGAGTTAAGAATCAATCACGTGAATAATTTGGTACTACTCTATAAGAACTTAAGTATCCCTATATCCGCCCTTATTTCAACCAATCATCACCGCTTGATTTTTTAACACCGGAAGACATTATGATCAATGTACGAGCCGTACCCATATGGCTATTCGAAAAATCATATTTGTCGATAGAGGCACTGTGAAGGTGAAAGAAATATCCTCTGGTGAGAACTCTAATTCCTAAACTACATATTTGTACTCGTTTCTATGATGCTTTCCAGGCAATTAAGACAGACTTCGTCGCAGTTATCACTGTTTATCAGTTGTAGTCGTACCGTCTCGTGTGCTTACTCGACTTCAGTTGTTCCAGAATCAGAAAAGGTTCTTCAACAGCAAGCCCCTAATAGAACTGAGACTTGGGCTCCTTCACAGAGACCTCGTTCTGAAGCCCAGATTGGTCCTCGATTCGAACAGCATGCTCTGGAATTACAACCTCGACCTTATGCTGCAATTGATTTAATTGCTAAAGAGCCAATCAGATACCTGCATGAACATAGCGCTGTTTGTGATGGCGGTAAAGGTGCCCAGGGACATCCTAAAATATACATCAATCTTGATAAGCCTGGAGCTCATGCTTGTTTATACTGTGGACTTCGATATGCCAATGAATCTTATAAAGCCGACATTGAAGCAACGTCTGCGTAGATGTTCTCTGTATCAAATTATATATAGAAAACTTTTGCATAATGATCTGGTTCTTTTTTTCTGGTTTTGACTCCGGCGATTGGGCTTTGCCCAGACGAACGAACCCGTTTCTCACGCCAATCTCCAGCCTCTAACATCTAGCTTTTCTGTGTACTGAGCTTTGGTCTCCTATGACAAGATCAACCGTAACTTCACGTTTCTATAATCTATATAACTATTATAGCATGAGGACCCTACCGCTACCAGCGAGAAGAATCGGTTCGTGCGGCGGTATGCCGCACATATAACATTTATCTCATGAAGCTGCCAGCGACGAAGTAGTGTATATATCTGTCAGTGAGGGATACAATGGATGCCGCTGCACTGAGAGAGCGCCGAAAAGCTAAGATCCAGGCTGGAGGAGCTTCGAGGCTGTCGAAAATAACAAAAACAACCCGCCCCGAGGCAGAGGATTATAAAGGTAAGATGATAAAGCTACGGATCTGTGCGAAGGCAGAAAGTACCAGTCAACTAACAGTCTCCTGCAGATCATAAAGTTGACACAGGAACGTCGCCAGTTGACGGGACCGCTACGATCAGCACTAGCGCTTCTATTCCAGATATGGATATGGATCCAGAAATCAGCCAACCCCAAGATTTCGCGAATGACCCGCTTTTCAAACTGCTCAGTGAGATGCGGGCTCCAGTTAGTTCTAGAGAGGGTGGCGATGGGGTAGAAGGTGGATTTCCTGCTGATCCCTTGGCTGCCTTCAGTGCTATGTTTGGGGGTGCTGGCGCTGGTACTGTTGGGCCAGGTAGCTTTCCATTTGGTAGCCAGACTCCCACAGGTACTGCTGCTGGAGTTTCGACTGGAGCTCCCGCTGATACAGCGTCAACAACCACAATACGAAAAACGGATATATTATGGTCGTTTATTCATATCCTCACCACTGTCTCCCTAACAATTTACTTTTTATTTTCTAGAAATGCGCTCATAAAGTCAGATTCCGTTGCCAGTCCTTCCTTGGCTTTGTCACTAGTTGTGCTGTTTGCTACAGCTCAGGTAGTTCTCCATTCATCTCGATTTGTGCTCGAAAAGGGCTCGCCTCCTTCCAATTCAAGAATCGCCTCTTTAGCGTCTTTTCTTCCCAATCCTTTCAGGCAGTACATAATCCTGGTTGCAAGATATCTTCATATTGGCAGAGTGATTGTCGAAGACTTTTGTATTGTATTATTTATTGTTGGTATACATTTTGGACTGGGTAGTGGCAGCAACGAAATTGAAAAGTACGACTTTTAGATGGTATAAGTAATAATTGATGCTGTTCTCTGTTCCCTTCATGCTGCTTCCGGTGGCAGGGCTCCGCCAGCTTCATGGTGGGCAATGTAAATAAAACACCGGCAGAGATAGTAGGAGGACAGCAGGTCTGGGCGGAGCCCAGCCGCCGAAGGCATAGATCTGGCATCATCAAAAAAGTAAAAAATAAATACATAACAGCCATTTTCTATTCCTGGAAAACGGGCGCAGAGCCGCGAAGCTTATAATGCCGGACGTGTATTACTGGGGTGTGTAACAATTCTGCGAGCAAAGATATGAAGGGCTTCGGTTCGATCTAGCCATCCCAGGTTTTTCCACTTCGTTAACGTTTCCGAGGGTACAGGAGCCACTTCAAGTCGATGCGCCAGATCATACAGTTCACTTCTACTGGAACGACGCAGCTGGTACGGACCAAGATATGCCTGGAAGAAAAAAGCAAAAGTAGTGGATAAATCGTCGGCAGACATTCTATATGATACAGTTTTGAAATCGTCTAGGACTGCTCTATAATCATGAGTCGCTGACGGGGTTTGGGAAAAGAGTGTGGACGAGGAAGACATGGTGGTTCAGAAGTGATCAAAGAAAGATAAGACTTTGCTATAAACAACCAGCATAGACTGAATAGTGCTCCAGCTAAATATGACGTTTCGAATTGAAAATGCTGTTTTTTACATGGTATTGAAACTTCGGTCGTGTTGCAAATCGATATTGGGGTGGAAGCAGGGATGACGGTTATATTTATAGAAAACATATAGCCCTACTAGTCCCTATGACCGAATTTGAAGGCCGACATATTTTGTTCCAAATGGAGAGCTTTAATCCCTGTCGGCTACTAAAGAGTCATATGGGTATACTATATAATATGGCTCATCATCATCGCTCTCATCTGACGCCGCGCATGTGCAATGTATCAGATAACGCGTTTCGGTAGGATGATCGCCATCGATAAGGCATGGAATATTCAGATTAGGCAGCAGGGGCAAATATCCAGGGGTAAACTGAATTTTTGTATTGTCGGCCGAGGAAGTATGTAAGATATAAATTAGAAGTTTCACACAGTGTGTATAGATTTGTTAAGTAGGATACCATGATTACATATTAGTAAACGAGGCTTTTAGGTGTGTCTGGCTATTATGCAGGGATTCTATTGCATTCAGCCGTGTTGTAAGCATAAGCATATCAACAAGAATCCGCTATGAGGGACCAGTGACAGATTATCAGTCATAAGTGAATGAAAACAAACTTGATAGGAGTGAATAGCTAATGTAATATTATAATACAGGAATAAATCAAGCAAACTTCCAGTTTTGACCTTCATATGACGCATAGCATCTGAACTCATTACTCAAGCCTTTGCCATGGACAGGGTGGAAGGTGGTCACCCTTGTGTTAGGATAAACTCTAGGAATTAGTTCACCCATACGTTCGCCAGTACAAACAATGGTTCTGGTGGAGGCGGCTTTACTGCCAGACGATTTGAGCAGCCACCTTGCGGTTATTGATGCTAGATTTATACGTTAGCAAGCTGATCTAGCTAGAACTCGAAAAAAGCTTGAGCAACTGACCTGGCGTAGCGCTCAGCTGCAAGAGGCGAGTATCACTTACCTTTGGTCTGACAATCTTCAGAAAGAAAAGGAGGATCTATCAGGATCCTATCAAAAGATCCAGCCAAGCTTTTGGGCAAATCTAAAGGTCGAGCAAAATCATAGTGGGCAAACTTGTCCTTGGCAAGCAGTTTAAACCTATCGTCGAATTCCAGAAGATATATCTCTTTTGTTGGCCATAACTCTTTGGGACGTTTGCACAAAGCAGCATACACCGAAGGAGCACTAACAATTATGATTCTTGTTGATTCATCTGCGCCAGCTAACAACTCATCCGCCAGTAAATTAGCTGTACTGTCATCATACCAGAACTGAGAAAGGTTCCAATCTTCTTGGAAAGCATCGATTCCGATATTACTGGTGGCAGCGGCGGGGGCAGAAACATCGTTGTCGAAGTTCTCCTCTGCTTCGGCCGACAGCTTGGCGAAATGCTCCTTTCTCTCTTTCTCTTCCTTTTTAAACTCCTGAAGAGCGGCTAAAGTTGCTGCCGACAGTTGAAGGTCGTCATCATCGGAATCCATGTTGGCATCAGTGAACGAAAGTTATCTCTCGTTCTCCTGTGTGTGAGTAGGTCGCTGTTGAAGGGGAAATTTGTCACTCTCTATGCACAGATCGGCGTGTTTGGCACGGCTCAGTTTACCCCTGAATATATACTACCTCTTCTGTCTCCCGAGGCAGGCAAGCAAACCCAAGAAAACTATTCTATTAGAATTGAAGAATTTGAGTCTATGTTGCCTCCTGATGGTATGATCTCAAGTGCATGTCAAAGTATATTGCACTTGGGTTCAAAGTTCAAATATAGAAACCGCGCCACGTGAGGCACGTCCGCGCCGCATACTTAATATATCCCGTTCAGTTAAACTACTTCACCATACTAACCAGCATTCATTTCGGTACGGTATCCACATGTTGAAATATCAAAGTGTAGCGAGTGTTCTAGCTCAGAGTGTTCAACAGGACCCTCAGCAGTATGCTACAGCCGAGCAATTGCGAGAATACCTCCATCATTCGTCTACTGTAATCATATCGTCCATTCTTGTCACGTCTAGTGGACGGCCGGTTTCATCGTACCATAATTCACGAATCCCTCCTATCCCCCGTCATGAACCTACTACATCTGGAGCCTCATCAATATTATCCGTAGGATTACCTTCAAACATTGCATCGTCTGCTGCTCAGCACCAGACTATCTCTCCCTATCATGTAGACCGACCGATGAAAACAAAGGTTTACGGGTTATTCGCCTCTGCGGTATGGGAAGAGTACGATATGGGCCACCGCCATAATGGCGATATTTATCAGTCGGAGCAATCGCCGCTTTCCACTAATGGAACACAACCAGAGGAAGAGGACCCAGATGTCGAATCGCTTTCTATTTCTGCAGCATCCGCAGCCACGACCACGGCTATTGCTCTTAAACCCGATGCGTCTGGTCGTAACTGGATGGCAATTGAAACGGACGATGCTTTGTTCGTCATTCACTCTGTGCAGCTACGAAAGTTCAAACAGTTCCTGCTTCTTATCCTTGTAGCCGACCCGGCCACTCCTCTTGGGTTTGTGGCCAATAAGGCCAAAGAGACTGCTAAAGTGCTGGAGGAGGGATTAGTGGATTTCCAAGTGTACGAATAATGTTTGTTTAAGTAATTTATTTATTTATATTTGCTTGTTTGTATATGTGTCTGCCTGGCTCCGCCGCCGAAACAGCTTTGCGGAGATGGAAGCGTCACCACATGGGGGTATGTTTAGGTGTCGAGTCTGCCACATGAGAATCGCCAAATGGGTCTTCCTCATCTTCTTCAGCGGCAATGGTCTGGTCTACTTTGATCGCAGACGGTGAGACCGGGCTGCGGAGGTTAGCAGGCTTGGCAGGCGGAGGAGGTGGCGCCCTTCTACGACCAGGAGAATCAATTGGAGATGATAGACTGTGGTGGTGCTGGTTGCTAGCACCCGTACTGATTGGAGTAGACCTACCACTACTTCGTTGTGATGTTAAATATTCGTCGCGCTGTGGTGGTGTATACTGCTGGTTATCCCTAGAATCGACTTTCCAATCATCATAATCTGAGTCAGAGTCAGAAGGAGGGTGGCTCATTTCATCGTACAACTGTAAAGCAGCTACAAGCTCTTCATTAGCGTGGATTAATGGACCAATATATTCTTCAGAGTCCAGCGAGTGGATATAGCGTAAAACACGGCGTCTTAAAGAACGACACTGATTGAAGCAGAGGGTTGCTCGCTTGTTTTCAGTCGACAGCTCGTCATCTCGATTGATCAATTTAAGAGCATTAGTGAGATTGGTGGCAGCAGAGCCGGATTCTGCAAGCACCTCTTTAATTTTGGGCCGTTCTTTAGCAAGACTAAGAATAACTGGTTGCTGGGTCTGATCTGATGTCTTAGGCTTGCTTTTCTTGATCCTTGCTGGATGAGCCATTGTAGAGCTGGTAGAATGACCGCCTCGGACTCTTGCTGATGAGCCTGAAGCTGAGTATCCATTAGAATCATCGTCGTACCCGTTATAGCCTGTATCTCCCCTTCCACGTCCATTACTACCGCTTGCACTATCATCGTCATCGTCATCCGACTCCAAATCTTCAGGATCATTCGATAAATACTTTGGTTGGGCACGTGGCGGCCGCTTATCTGTACCACCACCTCCCCCACCACCACTACCACTACCCTCAGTTCTGACCCTGCGGACTCTCTGAGGCATCTGCTGGTACAATCTCGCCAGTTTCTCATAACCTCTCTGATCCTTCAACTCTAAAGACCACCCATAGAACAGCGCCTGAGTTCGTTTCTTGACCCTTGAATCAGTCGTGGGCTCGGTGGTAAGCAATCTCAACCGTTCCAGGAGGAATTCATCATTATATAAAGCTGTAAATCTCGGTTAGTGAGTGATCAAGCTACCTCGCTGCTCCGCCATGATATGTGCTGGGAGATATGAATAGAATGCCAAGCGGAGCAACCAGGCCATCGAGGCGCAAGGTCGTCCAACAACTTACCGACTAACGCCTTTCCGCCATTCTGAACAAGAGACTCAAGAATGGTTAAAGCTCTTAATTGAGCATGAGCATTGCCATACTTCAGTTTCTTACGAATAGCACGAGCAGCTTCAGTCGGGCTGGAAAGAAGCGAGTTAGTAGGCCACTACGACTGGCGCTCTGCGATTCTGCCAGCTGGCTCCGCTCAGATCTTGTCGCTCCGCTTCGCGGACACTCGCATGCGAACCTGCCTTCAACCACACTCACCCCGTGCGCTCAATATTAACGATTTCCAACAACTCGACAATATCAGCTACATCGTCCAAATCGTAGTCAGTGCCAGTCAGTCGTTCGATAGTACTCGTAACCGCAGTGTACGGCTTACTATCGGAGAAGAATCCCATTGTTGCAGAATGGAGGAGCAATTGCCAAAATGCCAATCAATCACAGATCTCTAAAGCAAAAAGTGCGATGATGCTCTCCTTTTATAAAACCGCTTGTGCTTCACGGCTTGTGCAATGCGCTCGCGCGCTTGCAGACCACTGTGCTGCCTGCCTGAGGCCCTGCAGACGCAGACAGCCAGCCGCACTGACTCGGCTTCCGAATGCTGCTTTTCCCTGGGCCCAGTATGGGCTCATCAATGTCCATTCCCTTGCAAATGTCCATTCACTACCGCCACAGTCATCTATTACTATTCTTTTGGGCGAAACGTGGTAAGAAACGCGAGACTGTTGATTATGCATATCAGATAGAGAGTAGATTCCACCACCCCATATATATGTGAATTATATAATAGGTTCTAAAGTTGAAATTTCGTTATTGAATTCTAGATCGTCTGCGATCAGTATATAGATAAATAATTTAGTTTCGTTTACAAATAAGGATTAGGACGCTTCTACGTCTCCTGTTCCATGGCCAGAGAGACATAGCGCGAGCTTGCATGGCCCCTCTAACAAGGTCTAAAACACGGGGAGGCTCATGGAAATATTATGCTGACTAGTAGTCAACTGAATCATCTATGGTCTTTACGATAAGATGCTTTGCTTGTATTAGACAATTTCTGTAATGAGCTTGTTTTTGAATATATAGGGGAAATTTGTATGTTTGCAAAAGAGAGCTGTGATATCGGGATAACAGTCTTGAACAGCAACTGCAATTGCACTGAATAGCCTATCATGTTAAAAGGTGTTTTCAACAGAAACAATTGCTCCATTCAGGCAAAAGCCGGGATGATTCTGAAGTGAATTGCAGTGCCGTTTCACGGCTGTTGGATTTAGAACGACCCTAGGACTATTGTAATACTTCCGTATACTGCCTTAAGCTTGTCTCTAAGTAAGGTATATCTAGAAGTCAATGGACAAAAATTAGAGAAACGACAATAATTATCTAATAATTCGCAAACCACACAGATAAAGTACCCCGGATTTGTGCGGGCATCTGTTTCAGCCGTGTGACTTGGAAATCTTGACACTCCAGTGGCTGGACTCTGCCCAGAGACCCGTTTGTTCGCTTCGCTCCCGACGGGTGGGTCGCCTGCTCTGTCAGGCTGGCCTGGCGATGAGTTCTGTCTCGTCTCGTCTCGTCTCGGTCGGTATGGCGTCTGAGGCACAACATGAGCTGACTGTCTAATGATATTGACGAGCGAAACGAGGACGGACAGTAGTACTCTCTCGGTAGAGTGGCGATTACTATTGCTGCTCATTACATCGGCATCTAGCAGTAGAAGACGAAGACGAAGAGGTATCGATGGCAGTGCCAGTAGTAGTGTGATGATCTCGAATGCACATGATGATGAAGACATGTTTTCGGACTTCATATGTAATCCGTTGCTATGAGCCGACAGGACAGATGATAAGTTCGATTAAGTTCGATGGCGTCTTGATCTGGCCATTGGTCAGAGTGAACTGTATTATTCGACTCCAATCAAACTCGTTTTTAGGAGTACGGAGTGAATGGCAGACGGTTTGTAGCTGTACTGATGAACGAATCAGGCACTCGCAAAGATGGGTTATTCCCTACCACTGCTGTTAAGTCATCGCCGAGCGAAGACGACAGTAGTACTCTCTTGCGAGTATAGTGTGTATAGATCATACTTAATTTGAATCAAGTTTTGCAAATAAGGCTTCTTTGTAATTTGGTCCCAGGAATTGTTTCTTCAAGGTGTCGCAGAAGTACCTATTTAAGCTACAGTACGATGGCTATAAAAGCTATAAAACGGTCCACAAATTGCAAGCTACCGATCACAATGTACACGACATGAAACACAGTATCAACCTGATTCCCGCTTTTCAAAACGAACGAGCAAAGCGAGGACGGACAGTTTCTCTTGCGAAATCTTACGGGCGAGTAGTCTTATTTATCTTCGAATTAAGTATGATCCGTATGATGTCCGTAAATTTTTTCGTAAGAGAGTACTAGTATCCGTCCTCGGTTCGCTCGTCTGTATTTATCCCCTCAGCAAACTACTCTTAACTAATATCGGCTCCTGCCAATGATTAATCAAGAGAACAACCAAAGTTTTTTCTCCGCAGATAGTAACAACAAGGCTACTGTTCTGCTTATGATGCCCCGTCCTCGCGCATGCTCGCATGAACGGTTCCTCTCGTACTAAGTTCAATTACAGCAAGAGCCGACTTCGAAAATTTAGAGACGGAGGGACATAGGGACAGATAGGCACATAGGGACAGAGGCACATAGGGACATAGGGATATAGGGACATAGGGACATAGGGACATAGGGACATAGGGACATAGGGACATAGAGGCATAGGGGCATAGGGACATAGGGACATAGGGACATAGGGACATAGGGACATAGGGACATAGGGGCATAGGGACATAGGGACATAGGGGCATAGGGGCATAGGGGCATAGGGGCATAGGGGCATAGGGGCATAGGGACATAGGGACATAGGGACATAGGGGCATAGGGACATAGAGACATAGAGACATAGGGACGACACAGCACCGCCGTCTTGGTTCTGAAAATGATCCTCTAGGCTATTATATAACCTCTAGCTTACACATGTTGCTAAATAGTCCTATAATTGGGTTAGTAGTTTCAACTTACCATCTGTGTGTGTAACCGTTCATGTTGTTCACTAGTTCTTGTTCATATTTCAACTTTTCTCATCAACTCTTCATCGTCTATTCACTATTCTTGCCCGGTGTCTTTCTCGCTGCCGTGGTTCGCTCTGCCATCTTTTATCTTCTTATGTTATTATTTTCCTTAACTGTCTTATTTTTTATTCATGTCGCTATTCTTTCATCCCCAGACCCGCCCCTAGTTATTGGTTCTATTGCCTCCAGGGTTTGTCGTCTTCATTCTATTAGTTGCTTTGCTTTTGATGGTCATTTCATTTTACTGCTGGTTCTTTGACTGTCCATATCTTGTGAACTATTTGGGATTGCCGCTTTTGTTGATTTGTTTTGTTTGCCATGCTGCTATTCCTCTTTTTTCATTTCTCATATGTCAGTTCCTCATTTGATTGTTTAAAGTTCTTGATTTTTCGTTTAGTCGTTTTTGTTTAGAATGTTTGGATTGTTCGCTGTTGGTTGTTTGGTCGTTTTTCTTGATGGTTGCTGGTGGTTTCTGGTTTTTTACTTCGGCCATTTGGCTTTTCCTGTCTTTCAGCTGCTTGGTCATTCGTGATTTACACTTGTTTTATGTTTGGCCATTGATTCTTTCAGTTCTGCTTGTTTCGTTGTTCGGCTGTTTGTGGTGTTTCTGATTTTTTACTTCGGTCATTTGGCTCTTTTTGTCTGTAGCTATTTACTAGTTTGGTCTTTTACTTCGGCCATTTGGCTGTTTCTGTCATCAACTGCTTGGTCATTTCGGCATTTACTTGTTTTGTCGTTTGGTCATTTCGTCTTTCAGTTTTGTTCCTTTGCTGTTTCGTTGTTTGTTCGGTTGTTTGGTGGTTTCTGGTTTCTGGTTTTTCGCTTTGATCATTTGGCTCTTTTTGTCTTCAGCTATTTAGTAGTTTGGGAATTTTTTTTTGGTCTTTTACTTTAGTCATTCAGCTTTTTCTGGTTTTCAGCTGCTTGGTCATTTCGGCATTTACTTGTTTTATCGTTTGGTCATTTCGTCTTTCAGTTTTGGTTCCTTCGTTGTTTCGTTGTTTGTTCGGTTGTTTGGTGGTTTCTGGTTTTTCGCTTCGATCATTTGGGTCTTTTGTCTTTAGCTATTTAGTAGTTTGGAAATTTTTCTTTTTGGTCTTTTACTTTAGTCATTTAGCTTTTTCTGGTTTTCAGCTGCTTGGTCATCTCGCATTTACTTGATTTATCGATTGGTCTTTCAGTTTTGGTTCCTTCGTTGTTTCGTTGTTCGGTTGTTTGGTGGTTTCTGGTTTGTGGGTGTTTCCTTCGGTCATTTGGCTCTTTTTGTCTTTAGCTATTTAGTAGTCTGGAAATTGGTTTTGGTCTTTAGCTAGTCATTTAGCTTTTTCTGGTTCTCAGCTGCTTGGTCATCTCGCTATCGATTGGTCTTTTGGTCTTTCAGTTTTGGTTCTTCGGTCATTCGGCTCTTTTGTTTTTAGCTATTTGGTAGCTTGGTCTTTTACTTCGGTCATTTGGCTTTTTCTGTCTTTAGCTGCTTAGTCTTACTTGTTTTATCGTTTGGCAGCTTGTTCTTTTAGTTCGGTCATTTGGCTCTTTCTGTCTTTTAGCTGCTTAGCTATTTTATCTTTTGGTCTTTCAGCTTTTAGTTTTTTAGCAGTTGTTGTTTCGTTGTTTCGTTGTTTCGTTGTTTCGCTGTGTCGTTGTTTCGCTGTGTCGTTGTTTGGTTGTTCGGTTGTTCGGTTGTTCGGTTGTTTGGTCATTATTCATTAAGTTGATTTTGTTTAAATTGGTTGTTGGTGATTTTTTTGGTCTTATAGTTGTTTGGTTGTTTGGTTGTTTGATGGATTCTCTTTTTGTTTTTAGTGGGTTTTGGCGTTTCAGATGTTGGTCGCTTGGTAAGGTGCTTTGATCGCAGTTCGGTCTTTTTTTTCTGAAGGCTTGGTTGTTCGGTCATTGGGTTGTTGGTGGCTTATTTGGTCTTTTGGCTGTTTGGTTTTCTGATTTTTGTTTCCGTTATTTGGCGATTGTGTCTTGGGTTGCTCATGTTGGGTTGCTCATGGTCATTGCAGACTTGTAGGTTTTCAGTTTTAGTCATTCTGTCCATTTTTTTTATTTGTCTATCTCCTCATTGATTCCTGCTTTTTTCTTAATTTCACCAGGTTTTTTTTTTTGCTATTCACGTTATTATTTTTTATTTATGCCCTCGCCTCTTTTAATTATATGCCGCCCCCCCTGAATTCGTACGTATTAAGCTTCCTTATCTTATGTATGTAAAGTGTCAAACTTATAGTTAAAGTTACGCGATAACGTTACTTTAGACTGAAGGGGGACAGGCAAATATAGTTCAAGCACGGGAGGAAAGCGTTTCTTTTCCATGTCTCATGTAGTTTAGTACATTTGGCTACCTTATTTGTCCTAGGTTAAAGCATTTAAGCTTCCTTATCCATCCATGCACGGCAGCTCTTAGCTCAAAAGCTTATAATTAGGAAAAGATAACGTTTTTTAAGAAAGCATTAGATAAGGGACACGCAAATTGAGTATTACTATTGAGACATGTCTCTCTTTAGAAGAGATACGCTGGAAGGGGAAGGTAATGTGGTTGCGAATGTATTAGACCAAAGAACAGACAGATGCGAATTCCATAAAATAGGACCATATATTGGACATATATTGGTACACTAGATCATAGAACGCTTTTTCATATGTCTCATATAGGTCACTGCATTCGGTCTGCCTCATTTTCTAAGTTTGTACAGCTCGCACATGTAACCTTTTATTTCCTTCCCCTTATATATACTCCGGACTGGTTCTTGTCGAGTTGCCTTGAAAAACACTCAAATTGGCATTGAACGACCTGCATATAGTGCTGTTAAGCACATGGAAGTCCCTTATCGTCCAACACTGCATATTGATCCAGTGCATACAATGTTTCCCTGCATACTGCGTGTTTTTTGATATGCGCGGTTAGGGGCAAAAAAAGTGGCAGTCGCCCAATAAGCAGGGTAATTAGTTTGATAGAGTGAAAATATATAAGAAAATACGCTGACGATATGCAGATTTATTAGAAAATACTATGAAGACATGCAAGTAACGATAAGGATAAAATTTAACTTTTTAGGTTAAGCACTTGTTTATCTCAGCTCATCTCACTCATATCTCTTCAAAAAGATAAATACCATTAGATTCTTTTGATTATGTAGAATTTATTGATTATGGTATAAAGCCGAGTAAGAACTTATGTTTTTCTGAAACAGCTGCATAAATGCACGATAACGATAACGATAACGTTTAGCTTTTTAGGTTAATGCCTGATCGTCGTCTTACCTTAGGCTGCAAATGGTGAAGATAGGCTAAAGATAGGCTTTCTATCACGTGAGTATGGAAATTATTTCTCAAGAAGTGGAGAAGGGGAGACTTAATAAAATGCTAATGTCAAGGGAAATAAAAAACGGTAAATTGGTAAGAGCAATTGCCAGACATTTATAACCGTTTAAACTGCATACACTTAGGATTCACATGAGTTTGCCTAATAACAGGAATATTTATTATGTAGGTGATGTGAGTTATTGGCTTCACCCATACTAAAATATCGATCCTACAAAACTACACACTTTCTTCATCACTGCCGAGTGCAATCTGTTGGTTTATCGTCAACACTTCTTGTCGCGAGTAATTATCTTCGGAGTCCTGGCTAATAGCAAGGGGCGTACGCAGGGTAACACTTGGCATCACGTGACATGACAAAATAAAGCACACTCATTCGTGTTAAATTATCATAGGGCTTAGATACTGCCATAGGCAGCAGAGCTCTGTCCATATCTGTAGCTTGATTCCCGCTCGAGATCCGAAAGGCACAGAGTCATTGGAAACCGGAAAATCCGGCTCCAAGAAATTTCTATGAAGCGGGGATATGGATGCAAGCAGAGATCCGGAACAAAGTAGAATGCGCCAACTCTACCATATGGATACACTGTGTTAGACCAGACTCTTAAAAAAAGTAGTTGAAACATTAATAAAAGTAATAATAGTTTATAATAATAGTACAATATAGTTTTATTTAGAACAAAAATAGTAATAAGAGTAAAAAAGGTAAAAATCTTAAGTAAAAGTCGTGCAGGAAATGCACCGGGCAAGCAGTGAGTCATCAATCTCAGTAATTCAATTGTTTTGCTTCTTAGTGGTGGTAATTGTAGAGGATAGGTTGCAAATGATACTGATAACAGACAAGATGTACTGGAACTAGTGGTAGTAAAATAGACTATGATGATATGAACGCTTACAAGGAGCCTTCGCATTCCATGTCGAAGGTTCCCCGCTAACAGACAAGTTGTACTGGCGCTTGTAGCAGCGGTACGACTTGCCGTAGTAGTGGTTGTAGACATCTAACAAGGAGCTTTCCAGTTTTACGTCGAAAATTCCTTGTTAGACTGAGGCTAGACATAGCCAACTTCTGTAGATGAGAAGTATGAGCTGCTTACGATATCTACGAGAGGAAAGTACCATAGTTGTATACTAATCATGCTGGCCAGTGCAGATACGATACTACTGA
>JAJMAW010000125.1:0-39156 GCA_030565085.1 Sugiyamaella pinicola
GTTGAACCAATTTGCCAACATTGCCGGTCAAGCTAGCAACGATAGGCGCAGTCACCATATCGATAGGGCCACCGATAAGGTTTGAGAGAACAACTTCAGCACCATTGGTGACAGACTGGACGAAGGGACCAAGCAAAACATTACCAATAGCCTTAGAGATCCCAAAGGTGAAGGGAGACAAAGCATCAGCCACAGTACCAATAGTATTGTCAATCTGAGAGTCAAGTCCGGTGATGAGAGCGGTGAGCGAGTCAGCAGTTGCGTGAGAGTCACCAGATTGAACCTGTCTGGTAAGAGTGTCGATTGTCTGCTGATAATTGGTGATACCACTCTTGACGCCGTCTAAAAAGGCATATTGACGGGCACTGAGCTGATTCTCGTTACTACTAACGAGAGACGCAGCATTGACTGTAGCACTAAGTGCGATAATAACAGAGACAAGGAATTTAGAAGCGACCATTGTAAAAATTAATGAGAGACTATGGTGTTATGAGCAAAGTATTATTGTTAACAGTTAGTTGATTGCTGATGTAAGATGTGAGAGAGGAGCTTTAACAGAGAGAATTGCAGCATATTTATACCTTCAGCATGTTATTGTTATCATAGTGATTGGTGATAGAAATATCGTGAAGATGAAACCGTTTTTCGTTCAACTTTAATGCTCATCAAGGTTAAAGGTAATCTCTCTCAAGCTCTCAACGATTTCAGTGGTTTTGAACTTTATCTATGGGAAATTAAGAAACATCGTAGACAGAAAGCTTAATGTGAAGTGTGCTCAAGGGAGCTAAAAAGAATATTAGTAATATAGTATTTCTGGCTCTACCCGTACGATCTCATAATCTGATCTGAAGCTCCACTTCAAACAGCCGAATTTACCATGCCGCATATATAGACTTTAAAGCTTACCAGCAAAGCAACCCTTCCGGCCTCAGTAACAATAGTTGAAACTCATAACAGCAGCTACTAGGGGATGTTACTTTTTCGCGACATCGTATTAGTAATGAGCACCTAATTATTATTGCCTGGGCCCTTGAATTTTTCAATGATAAAGCCTGAAGCCGTAAAGGTAATCCCTGATATATAGATATTTTTTAATATAACTATTACAGTAAAACAAAATTTGACAAAGATCTACGGTAACTCACGAACCCAAGGGTACCGTACCCCAGCAGATGAGTTCAACCCAGATTCGCTCACTTCGTTCGTACCAGGATGCCTCGATGCCATAAATTAGGACTTGCAAAAAAAAATCCCAAGGTTATGCGAGAACGTAGCCACATTGCAGTTACTAGTACAGAAGCTAAACAAAACACTGCTGGGAAGCAATAGTCGTTTCCATCAGTTCTACTCGAAGTCAGTCTAAGTTCCTATACACTAAGACGTTTCTTAAACGTTTATACCAATTTCATTATAATCTATAGACTAGAGGTTGTAAATGCAAACTATATTATTTGCAGAGCACCAGCGACACTTCAGATCTTGTCTATATATCTTTTCACCGTATCTACCAATCCTTGGTTCAAATATACCTCATCGTGTTTGCCGTGGGCCAATTCGCTGTAAACGGTAACTTCATTTCTTGAAGATTTCTGGAGATTAGTTTTTGCAAATTGTGGTTGATGGTCGATTCCTAGTAATTCGTCTTCTGGTGAATGTACGATGACAATTATCCCTTGGTAAACAACAACACAGTTGGCAGAGGTGGATTCATTATCAGTATCTTCCGAGATCCTTTTCTGCCAAGAGAAACAACTCCCTATAGGACTGGCATTCTCCCAGTCAGCTTTATTGTCACCAAATGCTTCTCTTACAAACCCCTCATAGGAGGGATGCTCTTCAAGCATGTATGGGAGGTTATAAATGCCTTCAACAACAATAGTTAGAGGAATAATCACGTTGCTTTTACAGTCATTCCATCTTATAAGGGCTTGTAGAGAAAGAAAGGCGCCTGCAGAATGGCCAATAAGATAAAACGCTGATGCGGAAAATATGGTGGTAAGATGCTCCAGAGCCGAAACGACATCTTCTACATGTGCGGGGTGCTTCACAGAAGGCGATAATCTGTAGTCAATTGAGGCCGCACCAGCAATAGTAACGTTCGAGGTCGAATAAGTGGTAAGTAATTTCTTTAGAAGGAATTCGCCGTCTTTATATGTGTTGTTCGGATCTCGCCACGCACCCCCGTGAATGAATATGATCCACGCCCCACCATCGTCACCACTACGGGAGCTTGAATTCTGCCAGATTCCCATAACCTGGCGGTCATGCGGTCCATATTTTATTGTGGTATGAGCAATCGACATGCTTGAAGTAGAACGAGTTGTAATGATTCGGTCGTAAGATTGAAGGCAGAGTAAGTTGGCATGTTATGTGGCCGTGCCGCGCGTTCTTCCGTCGCTGTCGTGATTCCGAAGCGTTACAGCCAGAGTACCACCACTGTGGGACTTGTGCCTTCTTTTACCCTCTATGGACCCATCTAGTAGTCGAGTGAGTAAACTATTAAAATGAAGAGTTGGATAGGAACAAATAGTGGACTTATGATGCAAGAACAGTCGGGGTGTGCGGCGGTAACTTTAATCGAGACGAGATAAGAGTTTATCTTGCATATACGATATATCTCTGCGTGAATATTGAACAGCTTGAGCAGTTACGACCTTTATAGGGAGGAGTCAGCCCAGTTTTTCGAAGAAGCGGAGCCACGGGTCTGGGCAGAGCCCAGACGCCAGAGGCGGAGCCAGGGGGTCTGCTATCTTGTATATACCGAATGTAGTAGACAGATAATAAATTACTTATTTCTTTGAGAATTCAACATGCATAATCAAGTTATCAAAGGCAAAACCATTGAGTTTTTCGCAAGCTCTTTCAGCAACATCACGAGTCTCGTACGAAACAAAGGCAAAACCTCTGTTGCGGCCAGTCTCTCTATCACGAACCAAATGACATCTGTTGATACGACCGAATCTGCCAAACAAGCTGCGTAATTCATCTTCGACAATATCTTCACTCAAATTGGTAACACGTAAAGTGGCGCTATCATCACGCTCGCCCATAAGAGGCGTTCTGCCAGGATCTGTGAAAACAGTACCAGCTGGCTTGCCACGTTGATGAGGAGCGACATAAACACTGCCAGACGTGGGCGCAGATTCTGGTTGAGGGGTACCAAACCTACTAGTGGAAGGCTCACTACCGTCATTGGCCTTGTCTGCGGATCCAAGGGCGTCTTTGTAAGGACATTTTGCAGTGAAATGTTCGCCACCACAAGTTCTACAAAGGACCTTTTTACCGGGAACGGCTTCCTTAGCAGCCCGTTCAGCTTCCTCTTCTTCAGCCTCAGACTTGTTGATGGATCTCAGTCCTAATTTAAGAACTAGATTCTCACCAACACCAGTAGTAGTGAAGTTGGGACCTGGAGCTCTTCCCTGTTCAAGACCATATTTAACCCATTTCTTACGTTCAGCTACTGAATGATCGACCTTCTCTTGGGTACGAATCTCTCTAATCTTCTGGGTCACTCGCACTTTCTTTCCAGTTGTGGGGTTTATTCTGTACGAGATCACTGTCTTTGTATTGTCGGCATTAATTTTCACTTCTGGGGGAGGCAATCCGGAGTTTTCATCCTCGTCGATTTCATCAGCCCAAGTGCTCCTCTTACTAATAATCGATGTTAGTGGCCGTTCCGGTCCATGTGTCGGTCGCCCAACCGCCCGGATGACCCTGAGACTGAGGAGGGGTTGTGTGCCTCCGGCGGCTGGACTCTTCCCAGACTCGTTGTGCTCGCTTCGCGAGCTGCTGTGCACTTCCTGTACAGAATCAATCGGTTTTCTTCTATCCGTTGTCCAGATCCTTAAACTTACACCTCTGTCTCACTCATTTTCTGGTGTGGTGTGGTGTTTTTGTTTGTCAGTTCAGTAGATCAATCAGCTTCTATGACAAATCCCCTGTCTGTATCTTTCAGGCTCGGTTCAAATCATCTACGAAATTTGCAAATTTCACTGTCATGTAATTCTATGCGCGTAGGTTTCAGTACGGCTGTCACCTGGGCAGGGGTTGCGAGCGGTTCTTTTCGCCTTACGCCGCTTAATAGACGGCTGGGAAATTGTCCAAAATACGTACTTTCATAACTACCGAGGCTACATCTCTCAATAACGTTACAATAACAATACAAACATTATCATGTCTTCGCCTAATTTAGATCTCATCAAAGAGTCTCTCATTCAATTGGCCCATGAGGCTGGCGATTTGATCAGATTGAAAAGTGGTACCGTAACGTTTGACGATAAGAAAAATGCTGTTGATCTTGTCACAGAGGTTGACAAGGCAGTTGAAGACCTTGTTTCCAGTAAATTAAAGTCAAAGTTCCCATCTTACCAATTTATGGGCGAGGAAACTTATATTCCTGGTAAGACTATCCTTACCGATGAACCGACTTTCATTGTCGACCCTATTGATGGCACTACCAATTTTATTCATTACTTTCCATACTCGTGTATTTCGTTAGGATTCGCTGTTAATAAGAAACCAGTAATAGGAGTGGTTTATAATCCATTTTTGAATCTGCTCTATACCGGTGTTGAAGGTCAAGGGTCTTATCTTAACAACGAAAAACTACCGCTTAGAAACGCCTCTGCAAAACCTCTAAAACTACAGGGTGCCCTCGTAGCAATCGAATGGGGTTCAGAGAGAAAAGGTAAAAATTTTGATATTAAAACTCAGACATTTACCTCTCTTGCCAAGGACATCTCTGAAGGAGGAGCGTTTGCTCATGGATTCCGAAGTTTAGGATCTGCTGCTATGAATATCTGCTCGGTTGCTGCCGGTAATTTAGACTGTTACTGGGAAGGAGGTTGTTATGCTTGGGATGTATGTGCTGGATGGATTATTTTAGAAGAGGCTGGTGGTAGAATGGTTAGTGGTAATCGCGATGAATGGGATACTGAGATTGATTCAAGAGTTTACCTTGCAGTAAGAGGTGGTCAAGGACAAGAAGAATTTGTTAAAGATTTCTGGAGCCATGTAGCCGGTGAATTAGTTTATTAATAGGGCTAGCACCAGGTGTAGAGAGATATATACAATTCGTCGTTGTCGAAACGTTTTATCGTAGCTCCGCTTGATTAGAGCACTGCCTGAATCGATGACAGGCTAACCACTACGTTCTTGCTAATTAGGCTATCGGTTACAGTTTAAATTTATTATTGTTGGCATTTATATTGCTTATCGCTGTTTGGTCTTGCCCCCTGCATATTTATTAAGTTAACAGATAAGATAAGGGTAAGGATCGCGCTATCTCGTTCAAAAACTACTAAACAAGTGTCTTCGTCATTATTTTATTTTTTTCGACGGTTGGGCAGTACAGAATTGAATACCTAACGTAAAATAGAGATACCACCGATGTACTCCTGTTGCCAGCGGCTGGGTGGGTTGTGCCCGGACTTGTAGCTCGCGAGCCCGCTATCCCTCATACAATCGACCTACACAATAATTTTGTAGTACAATTCCGAAATATAATACTGTTATTATGCTTGTCCAAATAAATATATATTCTCAACCTCCTGCATACATGCTTACCATACTATACAAGCCAGTTCTGTTGTAACCTTGTATTACAGTAATGAACTGGCAATCTGTCCAGTACCCAGTCTTCCACGAAGCAGAGCAGCGGGACCGGGCAGTACCCGCCCCGCCGGAGGCAAGAAGAGGGCTCAAAATATATTCTAAGTAACAAAATATCTTGTGCTATTTAGCTGCTGCTGGTTCTACTACAAGAGGAGTGTCAGCTTCACCCTTGGCTTTGGTACCGTTAACGATGGCCATGACTGCACCAGCAGGACTCTCGCCAAGCGACCGTTGGAAACTATAAATTCTAGTCAATTGGTAGCCGGCCACAGAGCCAAGGAAAAAGTTTGCAGCCGCCAGGAAGTAGTTCTTGGGTTTGATGATGAGACACCATCTGGTCCAAATGATGCCTGTGGCTCCCAGAGCAATCTGTTGGGTTCCAGAAAGCTTTTCAACAGGTCTCTGGATATCACTCATACCGGTCAAGGCTAAAGCCCACTGATATTTGTTAGTAAGTTTCCTTCGCTGCGCCCTGCCTCCGCCGTCTGGGCTCTGCCCACACGCATCTAGTTCCGCTTCGCGGTGTGTCTAGGACCGTACATGGTCTTGAAGAGCAGAGCTATAAGGGCTGGTCAAGGGCGTGAAGGAGAGAGAGAGAGAGAGACAAGGTCTGACGTACCTTCATGACTGGGGCCTGGATGTTGTGTTAGTAAACAGTGTTCTTCATTTGCTGTTATCGGGTTTGATCTCCCAACTTACCCAGAAGTGAATTGTTTTAGGACCAGTCTCGGCATTGAGAAATCGCGTGAGCTTCGAGGCGCCAGCACTAGTGGCAGCTCCTGACATTTTATAGTTGGTTTATGTGTTGATACGAGGATGCTTCAAAAATATTAGTCAAAAGAATGAGTGAGTCTGTTGAGGAGATGAGATATGTGGAAGCCGTCGGTTTGCGAAAGCGGCAGATATTAGGGTTCTTTTGGTAAGGCTGACGGTAGTCGCGCGGTTCGGAGCGGGCGCTGAGTTATCTCCGACAGTATTAACATGTGTGTGCAAACCTAGAATTCGGTATTTTGGTTATTTGCAGCGAAAAGAGAGGGATAATTAATATTTGAGCCATAGAACTGGATCCGTGGCGTGTAGAATTGCAGAGTTGCGACCTGAGGATATATATATATAGAGACAGACATGCGATCCAGCGAGCGACGTCGCTCCGGAGCAGACATAGTTATAAACACGAAAAGTAGAGGTCAGAAATCAGTCTTAATATCCCTAGATACGTGATATGAGGCTATATCGTGAGTCCGACGGTAGTCAGACCGAGTCCAATGTGGAGAATAGTAAGCAGAAGTGGGCGTACTGAAAATCAGAGCGGTATCGGCGTACGGCTAAATGTATTCAGGGGTAACGAGTGCGGGCAGAAGCCGATTTCAACAACTACGATTTCAAATAGCGCCTGTAAAGACTCAAGGCTATGAGGAGTTTTGCGTCTCGAGTGGTAGTCTCCGCTTCCTCAAGTGACAGTAATTTGAGGGTTATGACCTCGTTTTCTGACGAGTTCGAGTCAGATGAATTGTTACCAGTCAGTTTTCCTTCGAGTGACTTGATTTCAGACAGAGGCATCCTCCTCTCATAGAGAAAGAGTTTCATATGTTCATCTGTGAATCCAGGACTAAGAAGGATAGAATTGGCAGCATTGTCAGACATGAGGTGGTCTAAAAGGTCGACTAACTGAGACTCTGGAATTTTGAATCCACATTCTTCTTCCAACTCTTTAGCGGCAGACCCCGTGAACGTACCATCATCAATCATACCAGCTGGCAGTTCGACAAGACCGAGAGTTCCGGCTGGGATCCGAGGCTGGGATACTAATAGCGTGAATGATGTGGTGGTGGTGAAAGAAGAACTACTAGATGAGCTGCTGGAAGAACTACTGGTGGTGTCACTAGGGCTACTGGAACTACTAGAGCTAGTTGAATCACTCGCTTCAGGTGTCAATACTACTAATATGCCAACCGTTCCTCCTCTCAGAACAACTATTCCTGGTAACGGCTTTCCATTGGGATGAAGCAAATCGGCTTTTAGCTTGACAAAACCTATCTTACCCTTGGAAAACTTGTCAACAGACTGGATTTCGATTCCCCGCAATGTGAATTGGGATGAAGCCTGTGCGACAGACTTTTCTAGTGCCTTCAACCAATCACTGAATGGTTTGAAACTAAAGAGGTCTGATTCAGACAGCGAAATATGAGAGGGCACATGTACAGCCACTTGACTGTTATGAAAGTTGACTAGCAATTGGTGACTAAAAGGTGCTGATGGCATGATTATTCTTGTAGAGTGTATGTATCTAAAGCTCAAATTTTTAGGACGGAATAAGCCTGGTTGATAGATAGCAACCATATTATTATATAATTTATAACGAAATGTTGGTGAATGACCGCCAAGTCGACCTTTGCTCAATCTTGCATAATGAATACGCTTTGTGCTTTATGCAGGGACAAAGATGTCAGCTCTGGAACAATTGCTCAACATGTGCTATTCTAGAAATCGCCGCACATGCCTCGTTCTGAGAGGCTGACGATTTCACCCTAACCCGGTTAATAAGTTCCCGTTCTGATTGGCCATATCGACATGAACGAGCATTGAAATATTCATATCTAGTGCTAACTAGACTACAGAGCAGTATAAACAAATGTCGACTGCCAAATACGTTTTCCCTAAAGCTCTCAAGGAACTGCGATTCCATCTTTCACAGACGGACGCTTCGTCAGCACATTTAAGGTATGTGTTCGTGCCTCTGGGGCCGGTTAAAAGCCGGTTGACTGACCGCTACTACGTGCCAACTGCTATTGACAAGCTCGCTCGCGAAATTGGCACGACGGGTCTTGGAAGAACCGGCCGCCGGAGGCAGACTGGCTGGGTGGGCGCATAGATTGTTCTAACACTATTCACAGATCTGTTCTTACGAAATGGTACCCATCACTAAAGAAAAATAACCCTACAACGCCGATTCTGATCCGGGAGGCCTCTGTTGCATCTCCAGTTGCATTTGCTCGTTTTGGTACGTTAATAGAGCTGCTACGCCGGCTCTGCCCGGACCCGTGAATCTCCTTCGTAGAGAGTCTGGGATTATTGATACGTTTAGATGCTCTGATCGTCTCGGGCCTCAGTGACCCCAGGCCCCCTAACTTACAGTTTTGACTGTCCGACTAACGAAATATAGAGCATGGAAGAGAAGCCAGGGTGCACCTTGCTGATGCTCCTTCCGAAAGTGACATTGTGAAGGCTATTCGTCATTTGATTGAGAGCAATCATTAAGATAGCATATATTTGTGATTAACGTTCAATAAAGTTTTTTGTTCTTTTAGGTGACTCCACCAACTAGCTGAGCTGCCACTGGTGTACTGGGCTTTTCATATCCTCCCTACGATATTTGAAATTGTAGATCTTTAGGGTGAAGAGACTGACTATCACTATGATTCTGCTAAAATTTGCTCTAACAACAATGCTTGTATAGTTTTATCATAAATATTTCTTATATATTAAGTCATACATAGGTAGTAATAGTCTGAGTGTTCTTCCTGAAATATATTATTTACCTTCAATTGCTAGAATAAGATTTTTGATTCCAAAGTCAAAATACTTCCTTGATTCACTGATAGCAAGTTACGCCTGAGATACCAGTATAGTGCTTAATATTTCATGGGCTCTGCGCACTCCGCGAAGCAGAGCTGCGGGTTTGGGCGGAGCCTTCCACAAGAAGCAATACCTCTACTCCGTGTTAAGCAAGCTCTTCCCGTTCATTCTCATCATCATCGTCATCGTCGTCATCATCATCGTCTTCCATCAGACTATACCCGTGGTAATCATTGTCTCCCTCACCTTGCTGGACATATCCAAAGAGATCTTTCAGTTTTTCAGAACCACCATCAACTTGACCACCAAGCTTTTTCAGAACTTCCGATTCTCCGGTCAAGGAAGAATTATCAGCTTCATCATTATCAACCTGCATATCAGACAGGTCCACTTTTTCAGATGATTCATTCTCTTCTTTATCAGCGTTCTGTACTGCTCCCTTGGAAGGATGCCGCTGCTCTTTAATAATATCATCCAATGCGCTGTCGCCAATCTCTTGACCATTCCTGCATGCCACCAGTTTTATCCGTAATACTCTGCGAATTATACTTATGTCTTCGTTATTGTACCAACCGAACTCGCGATCGCACTCATCTTTAATGCGAGCAGAAGCCATTAAATTTGACAGTTGAGGATCTGTCACATCAAGCAGCTGAATCATTGTAGAAGAGGGTAGCCTCGTTCCATCAAACGTATATGCAAGGCCAAGTGGTGTTTCATTTTTGTCGTTCTTATCGCTACTTTGTTCGCTCCTCTTTTCGGTGCCGTTTTCGCTTGCCCATCTACGTTTCTCCCATTCCTGTTTCAGTGACCGATACTCTGAATTCGTCATAATCCGATAATGTTCAACTTGATATTTAGCATATTCATTTGACGATTTTGGATTGATCCCGTACTTGACATATGCACCTCTCCATGGTCCACTTCTAAAAGAATATGAAACATATGGTAGAGCCAGGCGGATATATTTTCTATTTTCGTTCGTCAGTAATGAATCAAGTGCAGCACGAGTCCAGCATGGCCTCTTGTCAAACAATTCTTTCAGTTCATCAACGCAGTCCTTGACTTTCCCAGACGGTTCTAATAACTTGCTACTTGGTTTCATTGGGATTTCATCGTTCCAACCAGCTAATACTGATTCAAGTCTTTGAGCAGCAGTTGTATTGATCAACTTCGAACCTCCTGATCCATCATCAACTACAGAAATAGCTGGATTTTGACGATAGGCATAATTGTACGGATAGACTACTTGAGAAAACTTTGGAGGAGGCATGGCATCAATCTGATCAGCGATGATGCTCTGCGCACCTTCCACTTCAAAACGTTTGATTTGTTCATAATTTCCTTTATGAATAGATGGTTTCACGCTCTGAGCAAAAGGTGAACTCGCCGTTGTATATTGGAAATCACTCATTTCCCGAAATCGGAAGTTTGTAGTAGAAATAAATACTGGCGATACCCGATATGAATTGCGACTTAACTGAAGGGCCTTTTGAATATCTCCCTCTGCCTCGTCTAAAAACTTTTTGGAAATACTTATTCTGAGAACCACATTCTGATACTTTGCCGTCCGTGAGGTTATCGAATGCTCAAATGGATCACCAGGGCGGAATCTCAATTCCAGAGATCCTTTACTCTTAATAGCCTAGGACGTTAGTAAGAGAGGGGTTCTGCCCAGATCTACTTCTCGCTTTGCTCATTTTTCCGAGATACTCTGTACTGCCGAGACCTTACGTGAATGGGCAAAGCGAGCTCATAGTCGATTCTGGCGTTAACTTCCATCTCACTTACATTTTCTATCTTTTTTGGCCCTCCGAGCATATCAATGGCCTTTGCGGGATTCTGAACATTTGCTGGAAACTCCACACTGGCTACGCGAGGCAAATCTAGTTTATAAATGTCTGCTAGTTTAGTCATTCTTGGGCATGGTTGTATATTATTATTGTCAACCATGCTATTTATTTAGTTCGCGAAAGTGTAAGCCTCCCAGTGTGGGGCGGAGTGCCTAAGATAAGATAAGATAAGGAGATTAGATAGAATTAAATGGAGATGAGAATATGAATATAAATATAATGAGAGAGAACCGTTACAATATAGACCTGTTTAAATATTGCTGATAATAGTAATATTCAATTTATCTTGCATGTGGATGCAATTTATGTTATGTATACCTGTACTGTTTAACGGGCCCGGGCAAAGCCCAGCCTACCGGAGACGGAACAGGGGCATACATTCACAGAAAAGAAGGAAGAGGGATAAACGGGATGCTGGTGGGGTTTTATTAAATACTTGTATTTTGGTTTTATAACCATTTTTGCACTACCACCGAGCCAACTACACCTGCTTCTTTTAACGTGAGACTGGTGTCAGACAGCTCTCGGTTAGGAAAGGTAGTCTGAAGAACGAAGCCGCGCCTTTCGGTGGGAGATTGGCTGGTTTGGACAAAGTCGTAGAGCTGCTGGACGGCACCGGAGGACTCAAAACGGGCACGAAGTGCACGTCCATCGCCAAGTCTAATCTGTACGGGAGCATCGCCGCCAGGACCGGAGTTGGCAGTGGCGGTCGAGACAGTAGGAGCAGTAGCAGCAGCAACAACAGGAGAGGCAGTAGTTACTGATGCCGCAGGTATGTGACTACTAGAGCTCGAGGCACTATTATGAATCGATGCATCTCCCGGAACTGGAGACCCTAGTCTATTACCCTGGCCATGGAACCCGCCAAGCTTTCTCTTCGGGGGAGAGTAGTTTTCATCCATCTGACGAACAATACGCACATCCACAGCCTGGCCATCAGCCACATTTAACAGCGATAACGGGGCCTTACCAGAATAGATTGCCTCTAAATGAGCGATGTTGTCTGGGTCGTCATAACGGTATAAAGGACCATCTTCAACAGTGAACCCATCTTTCCAGAAAATGATTTCTCTCACCACGCGCGGAAGCCTAGACGCGGACACAGACGAAGACGAAGTAGCATCAATAATTGGTCGAGATGGCACCTCATCACTGCCTAGCGTGAACCCAGTGCCAGAAAACTTGGTTCCTTTTTGTCCTCCACCACCAGTTCGATTTCTATTGAATCCTCCAAAACTACCACCACCTTCTATATCATCGTCGTCATCATCGTCGTCGTCATCACTAACTCCTTCGTTTGAACCATGTACTCCCAGAGCCCGATAATGTTCTGCCTGTCTGAAAATATCATTAATCAAACGGCCACTAGGAGCACTGCCACCTGCACCGGCTCCATCTGGATTCTGAACCGCCAACCCAGATTTCTCCCCTCCAGTAAAGAAATTCTCTGCTTCGTCTTCATCCGACCCTGAATGTGCAGGCGTCGACTCTTTCGACGCATTCCGTGACAAATCTGCGAATGTCGCAAAACGCTTTTTTGCCTGTGTACTGCTGCTATATTGGAGTTAGACGATGTTGCCATCGACTCTGGTAGCTCAAACTGCACTCGAGTTCAATTATCCCAGACCTGTCGCTCCGCTTCGCGGATACGATATGAACGACTTACTTTGCTTTGGAACTCGCACCGACTCCAGATCGTGGTGCTGATACTGGTTTAGAAGGAGAATTGGCTGCTCCTCCACCAAGAACATTGCCATACGGTGAGGCCGAGGCTGGCGCTGGGGCATTATTGTCTCCAGTAGCACCAGTACTAGTACCGGTTCCTCCTGCTCTGTCCGCTTCATTTTCATCTCCTTCTTTATAGAACTCCATCAATGCAACCTGGAACAGAAGTCAGTACGCGATCCACGCATCACTCACTATCTATGGCAATGGTCCCCACAATCCATGATCCACGGTCTCCGCCACCGTTTACTAAACATTATCCACAATCAAATTCTGCTAAAATACAGACCTCGTTTTGCCTTGTCTTGGGATTCCATTCCATTCAGATTCGCCTCAACTGCCATACTCACATCAAGATTCCAATTGGATGCTTCCAGCAGCTCTTGAGCTTCATCAGGAGAGCTCTGGCAAACATCTACAAACCCGGCAATCAACCTATTTTTAGTGTTTTCATCTAATCCTTCACTCATTTTTTGTTATAGATAGGAATGTTTCGATTATTGACAATTGCGCGAGATCAATTGATGTTCGAGAAGGCGCCACTACTAATAATAATATGTAATATGTCAGCACTATGTTCTATAATTTATCCACAAGTTGTTGCTTACTTACTGCTGCTACTACTATAGTTACTTACGTGCTAACTGATAGCGCCGTGCAAAATTCGTCCCAACCGTTCCATAAGGTACAGATTTTGACACTCGCTGCCTAGTTGAAATCAGTGGGGGTATTACCCCCACCCAGACCGTCATTGACCTGATCTGACCTGATCTGATCTGATTGATACATCCATAAAGTCGTCCGCCTCCGGCGGCTGTGCACTTCCCAGACCCGGAGCTCGCTTCACTCGGTTACATAAACTACACTGTCGGCGAAGCAGAGCCACAGGTCGGCTACTCGCTGGAGGCGGAGAAAGAGACGGAGAACAGGTGGCTGGTTGGCGCGGCTACAGAAGCAGGGGAAACATGTCTTAGCTCTCTCTCATCCCACCTCGATGTGGCAGCATTTCAAGGCTGTGATGACCCGCCCGAACAGCCAGCCGTGCCTGCACCGCCGCGTTGCGCCGTTCCATCGCTTTGTTATTCCCAGTTCACCATCAGCACGGCGAGTTAGGTTCATAACAAGCGAACAAAACCAACTGATCGTATAATATTGATCGAGGCCAGATAGGACAACGAGAACAACGACAATTCAAGCCACCACAGCCAAACCAAAATGAGTGCTAAAGATTATTACAACAACAACGTAGGTAGATAGACCGATGGACAGAGAGATCCGATCCACAACATGTCCTCCCGCGAAGCGAAGCTTACAGTAGTCCGTGTGTGCCTCCGGCGGCCGGGCTCTGCCCGGACCCGTTGTGCTCGCTGCGCGAGCGGCTGGGGATGGTTGAATTGGAGCGGGCCACAGATGTTGCCAGCCGACCGCCGCCGACATCAGAGCGAAATGGCTAACAAGTGGTATTTCTAGGCCGGCGGTCCTCCTCCTGGCCCTCCTCCAACTGAAGGTGGCGACCGTGGTTATTATGGCGGGCAACAGGGTTATGGCCAGCAGCAGGGCTATGGTGGATATCCTCAACAGCAGCATCAGCAATACGGTGGATACCCTCATCAGCAGCAGTATGGCGGCGGAGGATATCCTCAACAGCAGCCTGTTTACGTCCAACAACAGCCTCAGCAGAGTGGAGGAAGTGGATGTTGTGGTGCCTTGTAAGTAGTAGATGGATACTCGAGCGAGACTCGAGCTACGGGTCTGGGCAGAGCCCCAGCCGCCGTAGGCAGCACCGCGTATCATCGTTAAACTAACTGTCGCTCCAGCTTGGGTGGTCTGTGTATGTGTTGTGCTCTGGAAGAGTGTTTGGCTTGTTGTTTGAACTAGGCAGCCTACGCCTCCGCCAATCTTTACCGTACATTTTTTTGTGTTATTTCCTCCGTATTTACTGTTTAATTACCTTTTTTTCCAATCGCCCTCGTCTCCTCCTGGTCTAGGCAGCTGGGCTCAGGCCCTGGTTTGTACGACTAACCGGTAGATTGGCCTCCGGCGGCTGGGCTAAAGCTGAGCCTAGATCCATAGCATGAGCGTCGCTTGCGTAGCGAGGTGCTTGTTCCTGGCTACGTCGGTAATGCAACCAGCCCAATGAAACCAACTTATAACTGTTAATAAGAATCACGGAATCGTCTGGCTTTAATACTGGCATTTGTTCTGTTATATTTTACTATACCACGATCCCTATATCCTGCGGCTTCTTTTCACTATTAGCAATTAGAATTTTTAGCGAAGGTGATCTTCTTGGACAAACAGAGCTTTGGACCAATCAAACCTACCGGAAGTCAATTGCAATCAATAAGTATTTACAGAGCGGCCATGAGTTCGGAGCTGGCAAAATGAAACTTGTGGCTGGCGGTACCTATGGAAGAATGGGAAAACTTTTAGCCATAACCTTATTAGTTATAAGATAAGATGAGATAAGATAAGGTCAGCCTCATGGGCACGGGGCACACTCTTTCGCTCATAGCAGAGAACATTTCACTATATAAAATTTCCAGCATTGCAATGTTTTCGCCATTCACAATTCAATCCGGATCACCTACAAAGTGCAATGTGATAAACAGAAATAATTATCCTTCGAAAGAACTGCTTCTAGGAGAAGCATACCAAGAGCAGAAGAGGGTGGGAGTTGCCTATAGTCTATTATGAGGCTGATGTCTAGAATTCTTTTAAGGGACATTGAGGAAAGTCATGAGAAAATGTGATGAGCCAGAAAGTAAGAACGACGACTAGATGAGATAGAAAAGCACTGCCTCCGATCCAATCTTTTGTTTATATTTTTATGAAATTCGGTTACAGTGTGTCTGAGATCTGAAACACGTGATGTCCAATAAACAGAACGTTTTGAAATCACTGTTTAACCCTAACATCTAATGGCTGGCTCAATACCAAGATTCGAAACGCGAGAAGCTACGAGAGAAAGTGTAGACCAGTCTCGACAGAGAAGAATATTGGTACACAAGATATAAAGAAAAAATGCCAGTATTTCGTGATAATAATTTATTTGTAAGTGTGATTGGAAGTAAGAAAAGAGGCTCGAGGTCGGTCACGGTAGCTGATCGGATATCATCGCATTAGATGAACCGCGTAGAAAGCTAACTAAGTGTAGATTATCTCTCTTGGATCTCAACTGACATTAGCACAATATGGGCTCGGGGAATCTTTAGCGCCTGCTAGTATTGAGCTACCGACCAAAGTCTATAAACATGGGGAAGTTGAAGGGGCTTTTAAAAGCAGTGGAAAAGAAGAAGATGCGATTTATCCCATCGTTGGAGGAAAGGTGGCTAATTTAGCGGCATTGAATTATTTCATTAAATTGATTTATAAATCAGCAGCGAAGTTGGTGGTTAGCTATATTCAACCAGCTTTGTTGGTTGTGACTCCAAGCCAGTGGACAAGACCGCAAGTTGAATCAATCACTCAATATGTGTTTGAGAGTATACAAGTGACAGGTTTTACTATTATACCTAGCTCCCAGGCAGTCGCTTATGCTCATAATTCACAATTTGCTTTAGTCATTGATATTGGTAAAGATAGAACGGAGATTAGTCCTATATTGGATTTCCAGGTTGTTGAAAACGCTCTTATGACAGTCCCACTTGGAGGAGATTCAATCACAAACGAGATTGTCCGACTATTACCCGATCTATCATGGGAACAAGCGGATGATTTAAAGAGATCGCCCATTTACGAAGTACTTAGTGAAGATGATACGAAGAACTCGTGGTTTGGATTAAACCCCGATGCCTCTGATGATAAAAATCCAGAAGAAGAAGATGGAGTTATCGATATAGCAGCAATTGTGGCTAGTGGACGTACACGAGAGATTCTTGCTGAGCGTGAGAAAGCGAAGTTAAATGAAGAATCAGCTACTAAGAAAGTCGAGCCACCAAACATGGATAGAGAATTTAACACGTTCACCGATCGCAATGGTAAGACAATCGAAGTTGGTAAACAGCGGTTCCACGGAACGGAAATACTAGTTGACAAACTGACCTACACTGTGGGTGAAGTGATTAAAAGGATTGATCAGATCAACCGGCGACAGGACGTTTGGGATAATCTTATTATAACCGGTCGTGGATCGCGTATCAAAGGTCTAAAAGAGGCGATTTTCGTAAATTTGCAGGCGCGGTTCCTAATTCTTCGGCCGACCACCTACTCCGAATTACCTTCTACTATCAATACCGGTTACAACACACCTAATAACAATGGAGGTACCCCCGGATTTAACAGTTTCAATAGTCATCTAACCACCGGTATCAACAACCCGGCACTACATCAGGGCCATGGACAGTCGCCCACGTCCATCAAAATAGCCAAGATGCCCGAATATTTTCCCGAATGGAAGGGCCATGGTTGGGAAGACGTAGCCTTCTTAGGAGCCGAAATCGCTGCCAAGCAATATTTCACTGGCACCATTGAAAACGTCTACATGTCTCGTAACGACTATAATTCGTTCGGCCCTGCGTATATATGGGAAGTTATTTAATCATCTAATAAACACATTTGATTCAAGAGAGGGGAAGGCTCTGCCCGTGAGAGCGAGAGAAGAGACCTTATCCACCAGAGGCAGACAGATGCCAAAGCCAGAACGAAAAGTCAGTGTTGATTCAGGGGGTGAGCGCGGAAAATATCACGTGAGTTGGACTGAGCGCTAAGTTCGAATATCCCAATAGCCGGTTCTCCATGCCATTCTGCTATTACTATTGTCATCATCAGCATTATCCGACTTACAACTTACTGCTTTTCAATGTTGCGCCATGGCTTTAAAGTCTCGTTGGTGATGCTTTCTTGGATCCCTGTCCTTGCCACAGTAAACCAGTCTGTAGTGTATGTCACGTGGGTTGAAGGGGGATCAATGAAACCGTCACTGAACCCTGACTCTTCACTACATTGGAGAGATCTTGTGGTTCTATGGAAATTCCGCCAACGGGACCCGGGTGTTCTGAAAGTCGGTGATGTTGTAGTACTGCGGTCGCCCGAACATCCAGAGAAAGTGCTCGTGAAACGAATACTGGGGGTAGGAGGTGACCAGGTGTTTCGAAGAGGAGAAGGTCCCTATCCGCGGAAGACATGCAGCGTTCCCACCAACCATCTGTGGGTTGAAGGAGATAACATTCATTCCGTTGATAGCAATAATTTTGGCCCTGTCTCCGTTGGCCTTGTAATGGGACGAGCAACGAGAATTATCTTCCCACCGTCGAGGTTCGGTCTGATACCGAATGGTGGCCGAGAGGCTAGAGTCGCCGTTCTTAAAGGGCCATAGCATATATACCAAGTAGTATAAATGGATATGGGCAAAGCTCTGGCCGGCCAAGGCAAGGCATTTTTCATGATTTACGACTTTGTTTTGTTTTATTCTTTTATTGTCTATTATACTTAGAAAAAGTTTGTACATTTCCTAATGACTAGTCAAAGAAGAGCGAAGCGAGCCATTGGTCTGGGTATATAGCCCAGTCACCGGACGCAGAACGGGCGTCCTAATGATTTTACAACCTTGTTTAATTGTCTACTATATACAAATGTTAAATGTTATTTACATCTCAAATGCTAGGCAGAAACAGCAGCAGGCCCAGCATCATTGGTGTTATCGGAGTTCGAAGAACCATTTTTTTCCCGTTCAAAGTTGAACATGAGTTTAGCTAATGCCGCTAATTCTTCAGATTTACTCACAGGCTCGATGGCTTGCGATCTATACTCTTGGATTGTCTTGATGGCATCTTCAATTCCTTCAGGACTATGCTCGGCAGTGAATACAATGAATGCTTCGTTGATATCACGAATCGTGGTGACAGCGGCAAATCCCTGTTCGCTACCTTCGGCATACTCAGAAGACCCAAATCTGGTCAACTTTAATCTAGAAACTTCCTTGAGTCCCTTGATCACATGCTCGTCCGGCACATTATCCTCTAGCATGGGATTGATACCAAATAACGCATATTGGAATCGTTCGAGTCTAGCCTCCATTTCTCGGTCAGCAGCTGCGTCGGCCGTCAAATACTCCTCTTCAAATTCACTAATTATCTCAGTATACTTGCTTTCCATCTCCTTTACTCCATTAATCCAAGCGTGATTTCGTTCGCTGAGAACATGACGGATTCTCCACATTGTGTCTTTAATGTTTTCCGATACACTGCTGAATGGGTCATTGGGAAGACTCTGGTCATTCCACGTCTGATAAATACGACTCTCCCTTAACAACCTGTTTCGTTCTTTGAGACATACGTACCAAAGAGTGTGTAATTCCTCAAATGATTTACGGCGCAATTGAGGAATAGTCCATGGCTCGCCAACATTGTTCAGCTCATCAGCTGTACGCATATACTTCTTGTCGTGAAAGAATTGCCATAACGGATGATCATCTTTGGTTTCAATATTCTTCACTGAGGGCGGAATAGGTGGTCTTAGTTTTAATGCTTTCAAAGGAGGGTTGAATGTTGGTGGGATTAATGTAGTAGTGGTTGCAGTAGCGGTAGTAGGCAAATTTTTTGCTTGTTTAACTGTCTTTCTGGCTAAACTGACCGATACGCTATGAAAGGCCCTTGTGCTAGAGGCCTGACAAATTGTAGTTAATCCTTTCATGGTTGATGGGCGCTCAGTTTCTATTGCTCACACCAGTATAGAGAGATCATATATCTACGAGAATGAATTTTTCCGAATCTGAAACTTCACTTCTATGCCGCCTGCGGCTGAAGGCGGCCGCACATAAGTCTACTGTCCAATCCATATATCTATCCTGGAGCTCCGAGCTGGTCAATCCTGTTCATTTCACAGGAATCAGTTATGAAGGTAGACTCATCTTCGAGAAAAATTTGGTAAGCAGGAACGAACGTAGCCAGAGAGTATTATGGTATTCTTACGGAATTGATTTCCTTAATCACGAAGGCCCTGTTCCTCAGCCGCATAGTGATGCCATACGCACGGCTAACTGAAATGTTCGTGAAGTTGTAAACTCATATTGGTAGTTTGATGCTGATTCTATTTGTATAACAAAAACAGGGACTATAATGGTTGACACAGCTAGAGACTTGGCATCGGCTCCTGAGCCGCTAGATTTGATTCGTCTCTCGTTGGATGAGCGTGTATATGTGAAATTGAGGGGAGCGCGTGAGCTTCGAGGCAGGCTTCATGTAAGTAGGACAGACGAGACGACGTTTGCAAACCAACTGGTTATGCTCAGAGCAGTAGTTGGGCTGCTTGTTTATGCACTGCTTGGAGACCAATCAGTTTATCAGTAGGATAATTCTGTAAAGTGATGCTACGTATCTGGGCGGGGCCAACGAGCCGCGGAGGCGTAGAGGAAGTCTTCCGTTTGAGCGTCATGGGACTAACGAATGGATCCAGGCTTATGACTCACACTGTAATATGGTACTGGGAGACGTGGAAGAGACAATCTTCCTGATCGAAGAAGACAATCAAGAACCGAGGGTATGTAGGGTTGTTTTGCTGTTAAATGAAGTTATTGTGAGACCGTAGAGGGAAACTAACAATGAATGCAGACTATTAAGAAAAGAAGTGAGATGTTGTTTGTTAGAGGAGACAGTGTAATATTGATTAGCCCACCTACACGCGAGTAGACTCTTAGCTAAACAAAGATTATATATGTATTTAATGAATGTAATGTAAAAAGTGATTAATAATACATGAATTGTAGAGCCAGCTATGAGAGTAATATCAACTAAATTAGATAGAATTGCGTCGAGTAAAGGGCCTACGAGTGTTTTCGCCATTAATAAGGGCTACTCCAGGAACTTGTGATAGTTTTCCTTCTTGTTTCCAGCTTTCAATTGTTTCATGTCCATACTGTGCACCAATTGAAAAGATTTCGTCGAATTTGCCGAAATCAAGAGTGGCATAATTGTCGATAGGTGGCCGCATATAGAATACACCCGGTGTCACTTTAGCCTTTTCAAGCGCTCCAACAGATGAGACATAGGCAAGTCGCTGCTGGATTTCAGCCAAATTGGGAACATTGGGATGCCGAGAGAAAATATTCCAACGGTTGAGAACAACCCATAGACCTGATAACGTATCTCCATATTCCATTGGAGTAGTATCATCAATACTGCCAACATCGACCGCAAAAATGACATTAGCTCCAAGAAGCCGCATTTCTGAGACTGGGAGATTGTCAACATATCCACCGTCCAGTAACATTGATCCCTTATCAGTCAGGGGTGGTAAGAGGCCTGCTAACGACATAGACGCACGAATATATCTCCAAGCATACCCACTATTATGAATCTCCATTCTAGAGTGTGTGATATTTGTAGTGTTTGTATAAAACTTAAGCCAGAAATCCTCAATTCGGCTATCACCAAACGTTTTCCATATACCACGGTTGAACTCATGGCCTGTAGTATATGAGGTAGCCGGATAAGTGAGGTCTAACGCCATACGCCATAGACTAGAGACTCTACTGGCAAACTTTTTGGCTCTTCCATAAATCGGTACGATGTCATATTCTCTGGCGTAGAGTCCGCCGATAAAAGATCCAATTGACGTCCCGCCAATAAAATCAATTGGAATACCATTATCTTCTAATGCACGGATGACTCCAATATGAGCCAGTCCTCTAGCACCACCACCTCCAAGCACTAGCCCAACACCTCTGCCAGACAAAACTCGAGCTAGTCTATTAAAGTCATTTTTATGCAAATGATTACTGGAGTATACTGGCATTCTACTCGATCGATATTTTGTAATCAGTTCAGATTGAATGGACTGTACTTTATCTTTAAATTTTTTGAATCGTCCCCCAGCTCTGATAATGTTTTGTGATGCACCACTACCCGATCCATGGTTATGACGTGGGATAGCCATCTGAACGTGATGATGAGAATGAACCCATATACGATTCTTCAACCACAGAACAGTAGAGCCCGGAGGAACATACCTATCAGGATGTAAAAGAATAAGATCTGTACGAGCAGTGGCTTTCATCTTAACAAGCAAACGTTCATATTCCCCGACATCAGGCTCTTGTAACGCATCGGCCAGTAACAGTATACAGTCTGCCTGGGTAATACACTTCTGTGTCCATGGAGATTTAACGCTTGCATCTGCGACATAAATAACTGTTTGATATTTTTCTTCTAATTCCGATAGATACCCAGATAGTTTTAGCAAGCCCATTTTATTAAATGCATTTCTGCCCAGATATGTCAACATGGTTGCGTTATTTAACAAAACAGCTCCACGGTTTGTATCAATAAACGCAGTCAAAAGCCTCTCAGCAAACTCAGTTACTGGTAAACCATCTGTAATAGGTAACACGGCAATTGTACGGAAAGTAGTCTTTGATAAATCGTCCACTGCGCTTTCGTCGCCTCCCAGTTTACGACGGATACGAGACGCCAACAACCGAGTAATTTCAAACGTTAATGACGGATGCTGTGATGATAAACTTTCGAAAAGCGATCGTGGAAATCTCGCAAGCTCTGAATCTCGAATGGCGTGTAATGTATTGAGGTATTTCGATGCAGTGAGCACTTCTAATTCACCAACGCTACTACCTTGACCAAATTCTTCAACGACAGTGGTAGTACCAGTTTTAGAATCGTCCACCAGAGACCGCAATCGACCATTTAAAACAAAATAGAGCGCCTCTGCGTCTTCGCCCTGGTTGAAAACAACATTACCAGCAGGAATTTGGACCCATTCAAGAGCGAAATCAAGATGAAGCACAAGACGGTTAAGTACATTGGTTAATGTTTTAGCAACACTGATATAAAACATGGGGTATTTATCTGAAATAAGCTCCAAAGCTGATCGAGGAAGAAATCCCACATAAACGTCAGTCTTTGCTTTGATATCACAGAAAGACTTGGATCCTAATATTGTACCTAGAAATCCACCAATACCACCTGATTTCACAGTATGAAGAGTACGATATGCCCCGGCTTTTTCAGTGTATGCCACTTCAAGAACACCTTCGATGACAAAATAAAGGCCTGGGCATCGTTCATTTTGTTTGCAAAGGTAGGAACCCTGACGATGAAACTCTACTTCCAAATACCGCGATGCCTCCAATTGGGCACTTTCATATTCCGATAGAGACGTTGTACTGCTAGCACTATCGTCTTCAGTGGAAACAGGATTCCGACTTTCGCTCAGCGACGTGTATCCACTAGTGTGTCCATTACGTGATCTACTAATATTGGAATTCTGTAATGGGCGACTTCTTAACGTACTGCCTCTACTGGGGCCAGCAATTGGTAGAAATAAAGGACTCGACTCAGCAGATAAAGGAGGCGAAGACGAGGCAGACATACCATTCCCAGTTACAGTGGCCATGGACTTCTTATTCTTTACTAATGCCTCTTCGAAACCTAGTATCTTGAATATGCAATCAGCTAGAACGTTTCGAAGGATAGCGTCTTCACTGTCATTATCGCTGGTGAAATTTATAGCATTTTTAAAACCGACGTTATCGATAGGAAGAGGCGCCCATCCTTGACCAAACTGTCGTCTCGACAGTGGTACATTGGACAACAAGTCACCTGGATGAGACGAATCTGGTTCTAAAACCACTTGGCGAGATGACATGATAGAAGTGCTGTTGAGTCTATTAGTGCTTCTCTTTGAATTTCGAGGTTTCAAGGAAACCATTTCATCAGACTGAAACTCCTTTGCCTTTTCATTCAATCTTCGAATAGCACTATCATGAAGGTATCTAGGCAAATCATTGTTGATGGCTACCAGTCGATTGAGTTTCTCTTCTGTTTTAAAGATTTCCGGTGTCAATCTCAAATAATTGTGACATGTCTGAAACGTGACTCGTTGGACATGCGTTAATATTAATTGAACGATATGAGACGCTGCTTTAGGATATTTCCAAGTCAACTTTCGGAACGCTTCTTCAGGGATAATTGCAATGGTAGAATTAACCATTGCTCTAGATATGACATGTTGCGAGATGACTTCAAAGTCAGTAGCTGGCGGCGGAGCTTGTTTTTTCATTCTGCGCCGAGGTTTTGCATGAGAATGAGGGTTCTGTTGGGACGAATCTTTGTGTGAATGACTGTGAGCGTTCCAATGGTTATAACCATGGTGATGGCCATGGCTGCGATTGTGACCTGGACTACGGCTGCGACTAATATCTGCACCTCCCATTCTGGCAGCAGTAGAAGCTACTGGAGACGTAACAGAAATGGGTGCAATTGAGGGTGACTCTGCCATTGAAGACTCGTCAGTTTCATTTCCATCTCCTGGTGATATTAAAACATCAAAAGAGGACGTGTGATCGCCAGGAGTCTGATCAGGGAACGATGTCGCAGTCCGTGGTCCAAATTCTGAACTAAGCCCCAGTCCTGGTCCTGGTCCGTTCAAATCAAGATCAGATGATCCATGTCTGTCCCGACCTGATGTTTGTGTTGCTTTTCCTCGGTCGCCCCCGCCCATCCCACCTCGCTGAACATTCTTGTTAATATCAATATCTTCCGTGAATAACGACAAGATAGTGAACAACGAACTTAATGGGGCGCCTTTTTTCACTTCATTCAAAAGTTGGTACTTTTCTCCATTAATTATCTCAGAATTCGACTTGATGGACTCGCTATCTGCATCGTCCAAGTCCACAGCAGATGCTTCCAACTGCTTGACGAATACTTCTACCGACCCATCGACAACGATAGCAAACCCCTTGAGATCCTTTAGCTTCACCGTCTCTCCGGCTTGGAGCTTATAGGTGCTCATATGTTTGGTCAACTCATGGAAAACCTTTCTATCCAAGTACCCAAACACCTTGATGGCACTCAGAAAGTCATCCAAGTAAGTAGAGCTTTCTGAACCCCGCTGGGCTTCAGATCCCGCATCTACAAATAAGTCCATCTTCGGCTCTTGCCGATGCTGCTCTGGAGGCAGTCGCGAATAGACTGTCAAATACTTATATCTGAACAATGCATAACTTAATGATATGATAACTCCTATCACCAACAGTCTAATGTATACAGTGTTAGATCGGGTCTCCGCCTCCGGCAGCTGAGCTCTGCTCGGAACCGCGGCGCTCGTGCTACTTACAATGAACTAAATGGCAACGTGATACTCAACTGAAACCCCAGCAGCGCTACAAAGTATCCGGCAATTTTAGCTGGTACAGCATAGAAGATAAATCTTACAAGAAATGACAGGAATTGTGGAATCAGCCAGATCAGCTTTGATAGAATGCCAGGCGATGATGAAGATGATGATTCCATTGCTTCGGTTGCTAGCCGAGTGGTTGCAGCATCACCACTGAAACCACCGCCAGCAGCTGCAATTCTCTCCGCCAGCCCCTCTGCCTGGTCCATGCTCTATCTTTTCTATCTCACAATGTTGTTGTCGATTTTCACACAAACAATTGGCATAGAAATTTCAGTGTTTGAAAACTTCTTCATAAATATTGCGACACATGACTTATCTGATATGAACCCTGGCATTCCCTGAGCTAGTGCCTGCTTCTTCAGCCGTGCTCGTGGCATAAGTATCTGATGTTGAAAGGATGGGCTGCTGACCCTGACTGTGGCCTGCCAAGCAAATCCAGTCTATCGGTCAATAAAAAGCCAATTTATAAATTGTAGTAGCTCAGTATGTCGTACCAACGTTTGTCTCCAAGATTTACTTATCTCTCTTGCGGGCTCTCCGATACTATATAACATAATAAGCCGTTAGATGATCTCGATCATGCAGGCCGATAACGTGAAAAAAAACTGTGCATGAGGAGGAAATTCATAGATCTATTTCTGAGATTCTGAGAACAAAATCATTCATCACTTTCGTTCTTCCTCTGCACCATGCCATTATAGTCATTCACTTTTTAGAGTGCATAGGTTAAAAGTGAAAAAATGTGGAATAGGATAAAAGGTAGCAGTAGTATAAGGCGATTATGGTCGAACATTGTGTATGATGCTGGGTATTCTCCTTCTCCATCGAGATGTTACAGTAGGACAACTAAACAGAGGGGAGGCAGTGTTAGATTAAGGCCTGAGTACGCTAAGTACGGGGATCAATCAAATGGACGACAGTGGAGTCCCGAGTATTCAAGCTCAAATCAAGTCTCTTCCAACCATAAACAAAATGAGATCCCTCCTGATATCCCAGTTGTATATTTTTCTCGAGGTAAATCACAATCAATCAAACTGCCAATCAAAATAAACCCCCAAAAGGTCAAAAGTTTTGAAGACCTGAAACTAAACACTACAATTCTTGCCAACCTGTATAAATCAGACCCGGATATCATTACTCCTACTGAAATCCAAAAGAAAATGCTTTCACTACTTAAATCGGACGTATCGGTTATGGTCAGATCTGATTCAGGGTCAGGCAAATCGTTGGCCACTGTACTTTATATGATGTCTTACGATAGACCTAAATTTGGTGGTCGAGATACCCCCTATATCACTAATCTGATTCTTGTCCCCAGTCCTCAACTAGCCGCTCAGTATTATAAACAGTTTGAGCGAATTGTTGCCAAAATGCCCAATGTTAATATCCATAATGTCGTTCAAAGGCTATTCAGAAGCAGTGAAGCGGAAGATGATGAATCTAAAACTGAACTTAAGCCACTATCTAATGAGGCCCAGTTACAACTTCTTATTAAATATCCTGGACCTCACACCTTGATTGCTACTCCAAATAGATTGTTGGATTATCTTTCATCGTCTAACCGGAGCCTTGTTCCACTATTCAATTTATCCTGTGTTGCATTAGATGAAATGGATGCTTTGTATTGGAAGGAAATTGCTAAAGTAAACAATTACACCAAAGACGACACTAAACAGAAAAAAAGGAAACCGAAACAAATACCTTCAGATCTACTAATGAATCATATCAAAGCGTGGAGAGATGGCTATCTACGTAGCTTAATCAGTAACAGTCCAAAGAGAAAAAAGAAGAAGTCTTCAGATGCTGCCCCGTTTACCCCTCTACGAATAATCATGAACTCGTCTGTGGATTTCCCAGGGTTCGATACCATGGTAAACAATAAATCATGGCTAAAAGAAAACCAACGTCCCGTCCTTACTATCGGGGTCAATTCCAGTTCAAGAGGAATTACTTATGATATGCCAAAAGGAGTGAACAGCTTTTTTCTAGAGTATGACCCAATAAAGAAGGAGCTGACTGATTTGCCAATGGATAGTACTAATGGTACAGCGACACATTATTTGGAATCGACGTCCGATCCAGAGCATGTATCAGAACCCGTTGATATTGCTACCACCGTCGCCAAATATTCTGATTGTTTAATAAAACTACTCGAGAACAATAACGGTAAGTCTTCGAGTCTTGTCATCTTACCAGATGGTGTTCCATCTCATACTCTAGCCAAACACATGTACTTTAATGGCTATAGTTGTCGATTAGCTGATTCCTCTTCGCCAAGTGGTTTCACCTCCATACAAACTAATGATCCTTTCGATCCAACTACAGTCCTCCAACCCACGTCCACAGACATTATACTCTCCCAAGTTACAAGCATTCATGGAATAACCTTGCGCGGTATCTCGAATATTTATGTTTTGGATTGGCATCTAATATATCCTAAAATTCTTTACACTAAACTTGCAGGTCTCATCTCTTCGCCTGCATCGCCTTCTCCATCCAGTCTTTATCTCATTTCGACCTCCAGCCATGCCACATCCCATCGAGAAGTATTTACCTCATCGATTTCTTCCATAGAAGGATTATCGATTAAAAGCATCAACCAGAGCTAGCCTACCAGATCTGGCCCCCTCTCCGCCACCTGTATATATATCATTATCATCATTAAATTATTTATAAACTTACAATAATCAACCAACAGTTGTTTTATATCATACATCTTCTTCTTTCTCTCAGCCTCCAGCAGCTGGGCTCTTCCCAGACTCGTAGCTCTCTCTTCCTTCGCTAAAATTTTAATTATCTGCTCCAGCTTCTGCTCCGACTTCTTCTTCGATATCCTCCTCCTCCTCGACTACTGCTTCTGCTTCGTGGCCTGCCTCGACCATATGAACTGGGGCCTCCTCCACCTCTGCGTGGGGGAGGAGGCGCTCCTCTCCACCTTCTTGGTGGTGCTCTAACTAGCTTCACAGCAATAGTTCTATCGTCAATCATGCCACTATCGAGATGGTAAAGAGCCTCGTGTGCATCTTCGGCATATCTGAATTGGATAAAGGCTGCTGAAATCTTTTCGTGGGCAGGGTAGTGCCGCGAAGGCGTCAATTCAACCGTTTCAATGGGCCCGTATTCTCCAAAGATCTCTCGAATGTGACTTATATCAACTGCAAAACTGATGTTATCCACCAAAATCTTACTGATATGTCGGTCGTCTGACGGATCACTTCCAGTAGCTCCACCTCCTCGGTACCCATTGCGCCGGTAATCATGGCCAGGCCCTGCAGGTCCTCCTCCCCTACGATTGTTATATAATGGTCTTCTAAGAGGAGACCTTGAGCGGGACCGCGAACGCGATCTCGAACGTCGCTCGTTATATCTCGCAACCGGAGGAGATGGCGACCGAGCAGATGAACGAATACGGGAACGGGAACCTGAACGCGATCTTGAATAATCACGTAGTCGGTGAGATGAAGATATACTTCGTCCTCTCTTGCCCTCTCTACTAAGAGACCTTCCTCTGGGAGGAGAAATATTCAAATGAGTTCTATCTGTTTCTTCATAAGACATGGTTGTAAATAAAGATGGGCACAAAATTCTTTTGATAGAAAGTTATTTTTTAAAAACTTTTCTTCTACGATTCAACGAATGAAATCAAACTTCGCCAGCAAATCAGTAGTAAAATTGAGAAGTAACGTCATTAATGTTGAAAATATATAAATAAGATTTGTCAAAATGTTATGATTATGCAGATATGAGATCAGCAGTTATATGTAATGTTTGTTGTGTTCACTATAGACGACTACTTAGAAGAAAATTTCTAAAAAAAAGAGGGCCACACATGAAAATCGGTTTCATGTAGTTGTGATATTATAAAGGGGTATGTTCAGCTGGAAGACCCTGCGCGAGTACGATGCAGTAAGTAGAGAAAGTCCAAGTTAAAGCCAGTCAGCTTGTTTACCAGCGAGCTGACTCTGTTAGAAGAGGAGTGGTGGTAGCAAACGCGTTATAAACACCAATTGGCAATTATAAGACTATAGAGTTATGATTTCGTTTGATTTTCAGCACTCGGACACGGAGAATAATGACACTAATACTGACACTAGAAATACGTAGTGGTAGTAGTTGGCATTGTCGTTTCATTATCTTACACGCATGTATGAGATAAATATGCCTGTCTTGTAAGTTGGTTTCTTGTATTCCCTCGAGCAGCTTGCAAAACATATTCATTCCTATCCACCACGCCCGGTATAGTTTGTTAACGAAACTATTAAATCTTATATAGGCAGAGCCAGTGTTTCTACAGCTCTAGTACGACAACGAATACTTGCTGGAAATATCAATTCCTCTGTTCCTGTTGATTCGCATTCCCTGTTGTGATGACAATAGGTGTCAAGGCATTTACCTTTATAGTTTTTTTACTTATTCAATTAAGCGGAGCTGGACTTCATCGTCCACGTAGTAGTAGTCTATTGAGAGTAGAGTCTGCATGTCGATCCCCCTGAATAACGTTTCGAATATATAGTATGTAGATCATTACCGATATATGTCCACCAGCACCCCTGGTTCGCCTCCGGCGGCTGGGCTCTGCCCAGACCCGTTGATCTCGCTTCGCTCGATGTTTCTTCGAATAAGCAAAGCTGAGGTAGCAGAGTAGTCGGTTCACGGCCACCAGTGACAGGTCAAAGAGAGGTCAGAGGGGCCCAGATATCCGTATACAAATCATATTACGTATATATATATATGTACGTCTTATGCCTTCTGTATACCTGAACCACCAAACAATGTTTAAATCATTCAAGCTTCAGCCCTTGGCTTGAGCTGCAGAGGACCAAAATGAATGCCTCCTCGTCGTATCGTGGTATCATTGCACGCTGGCGACCGGGACCACGCTACGAGCGAAGCGAGCTACGGGTCTGGGCAGAGCCCAGCCGCCGGAGGCAGAACTCCGTATAAACGATCCACGCGAGCCAAGAGAGAATGTGAGCGAGCAAAATATGCCAGTGATGCGGTAGTGCGAGGTGATAGCCTCTCGGCCTGGCTTTGGCTTTGGCTTGGCTTTGGCTTGATCTTTGGCTTGGGCTTGGGCTTGGGCTTGAGCTTGGGCTTGATGTTGGGCTTGATGTTGGGCTTAGGCTTAGGCGTAAGCGCAGAGTCTCGGCCCAGCCGCGTTCCCTTTCCCTGCTCGTTTGTGTCTCGCTCGGCTTACATCCCCGCAGGAATTCTGACGTTTCAGCTGGCCCAATGACACTTTACCCTATATTAATGCGGGTCCAGGTAGCCGCATTTGCCGGCGCCGAGAGGCTATTGGGAGCAATGGATATAATTTCATTGGCTTATATACCCAGCCAAGACTGGCACCGCCGCGGTCCAGCCATATACTAAATAAGAAGTAAACCCTAATGGGGGGAAATATGATAAATATTATATAAAATGAATTCTCGAATATAGAAATTTCACATACTAAGTAACAGAAGAGAGACATATTTATATATATATCAAAGTATAAGTGTGTGTTTGTGGAAATTTTTTTTTTCTTTTTCAGTTCGCTCGAAAGTATTTCTTTGATTCGATTTGAATAATTAATAATTACGACTATTGATTGATATACTATGGATAAAATAGTTCGTCAAGCAAAGGCTCTTTGCCCATTCATTCAGAATGCTTCAACTGCTTCTCTTCGTTCCATGTCTCATGGCCATGGTGAATCGTCGCTAGCTTCGGCCGCTTCTATGTGTCCTGTTATGAGACGTGCTATGGAACAACAGAACCGTCAGTATTCTACTCCTTCAAAGCCTGTTCATGGCTCTGTTCATGGTCACAAACATGTCAAGGAAGATGGCGGTGCTATTTTCGTCGATATTCCATTTGCTGAACAGCAAAAGAAGATTGCCGAGGAGAAACAGGTTGGAGATATTTTCGGTACCACTACCAGTTCCACTGCACCTGCACCTGTCAGGTCAGCAGCTACTACCAAATTCAATTACGACTCTCTCTATCGCACTGAATTAAACAAAAAGCGTCAAGACAAGTCTTACCGTTACTTTAACAATATCAATCGTCTTGCTCATGAGTTCCCTAAAGCTCATCGTTCTCAAGAGGCTGACAAGGTCACTGTTTGGTGTGCCAATGACTACCTTGGCATGGGAGGGCATCCTGCCGTGGTTAATGCAATGCATCAAACTTTAGACAAGTATGGTGCTGGTGCTGGTGGTACTCGTAATATCGCTGGTCATAACCAGCATGCAGTTGGTCTTGAACAAACTGCTGCAAAGCTTCATGGTAAAGGCGGTGCTCTGGTATTTTCGTCTTGTTATGTTGCCAATGATGCGGCCCTCACTTTATTGGGTCAGCGGTTCCCAGGAATGATCTATTTCTCCGATGAAATGAACCATGCAAGTATGATTCAAGGAATCAAACATTCTGGTGCTAAAAAAGTCATCTTCAAGCACAACGATGTTGCCGACCTTGAAGCCAAGCTTAAACAGTATCCTCTCTCTACTCCTAAAGTCATTGCCTTTGAAAGTGTTTATTCCATGTGTGGTTCTGTCGCTCCTATTGAAGCGATTTGTGATTTGGCTGAAAAATATGGTGCCCTGACTTTCCTTGACGAAGTTCATGCTGTTGGTATGTATGGTCCACATGGGGCTGGCGTGGCTGAACATCTTGATTTCGATCATTATGCTACGAATGGCGTAGGTGCTCCTACCAGTGCTGTTGCCAGAAAGTCTATTCAAGAGCGTGTGGATATCATTACTGCTACTCTTGGTAAAGCATATGGATGTGTAGGTGGATACGTGGCAGGATCTTCTGAATTCATTGACTGGCTAAGATCTTATGCTCCTGGTTTCATTTTCACTACTAGCTTACCACCTGCTGTCATGGCTGGAGCAACTGCTGCAATTGACTTCCAGACCTCGACTAATGAATTCCGCCGTGCCCAACAACTCAATACTCGTTATGTGAAGGATCAACTGGCTGGTTTAGATATCCCCGTTGTTCCCAATCCATCTCACATTGTGCCTATTCTTGTTGGTGATGCTGAAAAAGCAAAAGCCGCTTCTGACCTCCTGCTTTCCAAACACAACATCTATGTACAAGCTATCAACTACCCTACTGTTCCCATTGGTCACGAAAGACTGCGTGTCACCCCTACTCCTGGACACAAGAAAGAACTGTGTGACGATCTCGTGAATGCAATTGACAGCACCTTCACCGAACTCGGACTCAATCGCGTCGCTGATTGGACTGCCAAAGGTGGGCTGTGCGGAGTTGGCGAGCCCAACCTGAAGAAGGAGCCCAACCTCTGGACTGATTCTCAGCTCGCTTTCGAACCTGCCACCACCCGTGTCTACTAAAGCTTGCGCGTCATTTGATATTTCTTTCTCTTTCTTCTATCTGGGATTCAACTCCTGTCTTTTTATAGCCAAAATGACATTTATTTTTACCTATTCCCTTCCCTGATATAGCCTCCGGCGTCTGGGCTGCGCCCAGACCCGTTGCTCGAGCTTCGCTCGAGTTTTCTAGGATCTCGTCTTGGAGAGAGGGGTCTGTACGGTTGCTAGGCGCTCCTACCCTCTACGCAGCAGAGCTGCGGGTCTGGGCGGAGCCCAGCCGCCGTAGGCAGAGAGAGTATGTGATTCACTCTGGTTGGTCATTTTTATATAGTTGTACCCAGTAGTGAATCGTGTCGTAAAGAGTGGTCATCTTGTCAGCTGGCACAAGAAACCATTCGTTATGCCGGCCGTTTTCTTTACAGCCAGCACATTCGACATGGCCCTTGCCGAACAATGCTCTAAGTTCGTTGTGAATGGCTGCTTCGGTGGGTCGGGCCTGCGTCGTTGGCCAGCCTTGTTTGGAATAGTCAAAGGAACGTGATGAAACTGTTTCAGGAACTGGTGATAGAAGCACTATTGGATGTTGGCATTTTTTTCTCCATTCTGATAGCCTTTTGCTAGGTGTTTTGGAAGTTTGGCCTACCTTGACTAACATGGCTTGTGGAGGGATAGCTTTGGAAGACGATTTCGACCGTTTTGAACTTTGGAATATTTTGGTCAATAGACTATTCCTTCTTTTCGACTGTTCGACTGGCGGGGCGGACCCTGCAAGCTGGCCCGATATTGGCAGTTGGACAAATGCCTGTTTCTGATGGTCATACACGTGTACATTCTTGTGTCCTGGTTCTAAGGTATATACGTAAATATAACCTGGAGATATAGATCGGGTTGTTATTGAGAGAGATTTCAGCATAAAGACGAGCCGTTTATCCTGATCAATATGAAGATGACAGTACTGTGAGTCTTGGCAGGCTTTATTAAGACACTGACGTCCCTGTTTGGTAGTGCCTATACACCTGGAATGCGTAAGTGTATTATATTTGTCATCTTGTCTGACCACTGTTTTCGAAGCTGTTTTCTTCATTGCAGACTTTTCTTTAAGTTGGTGTTGCTGATACTCGGTGGATGGCAGTGAAGGCAGCGATGGCAGTGACAGAGCCGGCGACCTTTTAAATGCTGGTGTAGAGGCTAATGTTCTCTGGCTCGTCTCTCTTAATGCCTCTGATTCTGAATACAATGACCCAGGCGGCAGACGATCGGTAGACACTTGACGTGACTTGTGAGTGAACATTTAAAATCGCGAATGAAAGAATACGATGACTATTATAGAATAACCAGTGTTTGAAGACAGAACAACCCAAATATAAATACAAAAGATTCGGAATCCAAATGAATCCAATAATGACTACCAGATCTGTAATGTCACCATCCAGGTTGGTTCCAGATCTATGGAGACTCGTAAAACAATGGTAGCTTTTTCGAACAAAGATGAAAAGTGGTCGTTGCCGCCTCTACTGCCATTAGAAGAAGCCAGATACCCAGAAAGAATTCACATTTATTCTTTTCATTACGTCTAAAACAAAGAGAGAGGATATTTAAAGCAGAGACAGCGAAGCGCCCTGTAATGCAGAGCACAAATAAGCTGCACCCAGAAGGGAAAATCTTTAACTAAACAGGACGGGATAAAAGTAAACACTGGCTATGCAGGTGAATCAGATAGAGGAAGGTAGAGAGGGTTTTGTGGCTGAATTCTGTTGAACAGAGTAGTTATAGCTAGTGACTGGTTTCAGCGATAGGAGCTATATAACGTTGGAAAAATCTTAAGTAGACGGCGTTTTTTGGGTCTCTCTCTATCCTACATTCATTCCGCCTTTGGCGAACTTCAAGAAATAAGATTAGCCGTTGGGATAGGCTAACTGCTAGATGCCAGAAAGGTGAAAATATCCAGAACTTTAAGTTTGTAATGAAGCTCGGTGTGGCAGTTAATTTCACGATAGATAAACCGATCGGCAACACAGGGGTACAGTTTCCTTGCCTTTATCAGAAACCCGTGCCCTTATCGCTGGTCGAAAAACCAGGGGGTCCGGCAGCGTACTTCACACCTATGCCAGTGGTCATAGCACGAGCTATGGGTCTGGCTCTGCCCAGCCGCCGGAGGCAGACTAATGGTCGATAATTAACAATTTTGATACAACATTATAAGCACCCTCACAGAAACAGAACAGACATTAGAAACATTATTCGCCTTCTTTTTCTTCTTCGATAGTAACGTTGAAGTCAGCATAGTTACTGGGGCCACTCTCATTTTGGTTGTTCAACTGGGGACTAGATGGCACAGATTTAGAAGGCGGCGAGCCTGGCAAATTAGGTTTTAACATAATATTAGGAGTGGTGGAGACTGACAGAGGCTCTGCTGCTGCCATAGATTCGTCAATTGTGTCAGAAGCGGGATATGCGTCAATACCAAACGATGTTATTTCAAGGGTATCCAGATCCTTTCGAGCAGAGTCGGGATCCGCATCAGGAAAGGTAGCTGCAATGGCATCGTATCGTTTACGTTGTTGTTGAAGCTTTTTCGATGTGCCTTTCGGTACCGGGGCTTGTCCGAAGCTCAAGAGGTAACTCAAGATGGCAAATACTGCGATAGAACCAACCCAGCCAAAAAAAACCATACTTATACCAACAATAATAACCGGCGCAAAAAATACCACTGAATTGATGTTGTTAGACATGATCTGCTTCCTCTGTACTCCTTCCTTCTCCTCATCCCACCCAGTACTTACAAGCCACTGTAGAGACAAAAGTACCAACTGTAACCAGTGCAATCGAGGTACAAATAAAAGCAGTTGTCATGATGATTGATTTAATTAGCTAACTACGGGTTAGTGATTGATCAATCATGAAGCGACACGTCGTAGATAGTAGCTGCTAAGCAAACAGTGAAATAGAAAGAAGGATATAACATATATACAATATACATTGCAAGAAGAAGAAATGCAACTTACAAAAATAAATTAAAATAGAAAACGATAGGCCGACGAATGACAATTGGTGTTCTGCGAAACGAGTGAGAAAAGTAAATTTTTAAGAATTAAAAGTGCCCAATACAATATAAAAGTAGTAGTACTATGAAACGGCTGGCTGTGGGTTTAGCGATGGTACAAACCCCGATCCAAATATCCCTGCTCACTACAATATAGATATACCATTACCATCCCTGCATAATCCTGCGTATAGAAGCCATGTGACCAAGGGTCTGTCAACCAGGGGGAAGTGGGATATCGGGACCAAAAGAGATGAAACCAAACAGCCAAGAATACGTACTACTCCTGTATATCCACGAGCGGTATCTTGGTTTCTTCGTATATCCTACTCATTTCGTTTCTAATATCGCCATAGATTTATCGTTTGCGTTATTCATTGTCCAAGCTTGTGGTATTAGGAGGAGGAGGAGGAGGAGGAGGAGGAGGATGAAGACTACCAGCACGGGGCTTTCGTAGACTCTCCCGAACAGACTGGGCATTTCGCTTGCTCTGGCGCATTTTCGACCTACATTGCTCCCAGGATACCACAGATCCAGCTACAAAGCCACCCATGCCCCAATTCATGGATCTCGAGATGGTGGATCTGGTGGATACTAGAACAGCGAATATCACACCACCGACACCCAGGCCGGCCAGCATCCCCTGTCTGAAGCACGGTATCGTATGAACATTTTTGAAATCATCAGTTGAAATTGACGACACAGCTTTTTGCAGGATATCTGGTTTTGGAGCCTCAATCTGTTTTCTGCGTTTTTGTTTTTCTTCGACGTGGTCTTCAAACTTGGGCGGTAAGTCTTCTAGTAACAGCTCCGATGACGGAGACGACTCTTCTGGGCTCTCGCTATTTCCTGAAATAGCACCGTCAGGCGATTTATCTGACTTCCCCTTTACCCAACCGAAACCCCACATTACTATCCTATAAATGATATATACAATTAGATAGGCTGGTATGTATGAACAAACTCTCTCTTACCATGAGACATAAATTTCACTTCACCACAAACCCTAACATCAGACTGCTCAGGCTTCCTGCCCAGACCCGTTTGCTTGTTCTTTCAATTCACACTTGCAAGTCGAGCGAGTGTGCGCTACGGGTCTGGGCCCCTACTTCTGCTGATGCCGACAATAGTGGACCAAATGCGAGTCTTGGCAGACGAGTCCAACCTCCAAAGGTAGATGAGGGAGTGGCACATTAGAGTACAGTCATATTATTAGATATTAAAGAGAAGGGGATTAATGCGGCGAGTAGTTATAGGAGTTTTATACGAAAGGCGTCCACGACGGTTCTGGCGGCCATTTCGACCTGTTCATTAGTAAGGCCATTGGGGACGGTAATTTTGATTGCCTTATCGACAGGGAAGGTTTCAAACTCGGGGAGGATCTTGAGAAGCGAAATGACTACTCCCTGTAAGAGACACTGGTCGACAATTGACTGAAGAAGTAGTTCATTTTCAGCCGCAAACTTCTGTGAGTTGTCCAGGAACGGTTTTAGTTTCCTATCTAGAATCGGCTCCGACACTCGAAGAATGAACAGAGGCGAGTCTTCGACGTTGGAGATGTCAATGTATTCGGATTTAGAGAGAATGTTGTTGAACAAGTGGCATTTATGACGAAGAGCATTGAAGTTTTCGTTGCGCCAGGAGTCGTTGGAGAAGAACCAGTTGATGACAGCAGTAGTAGAATTGGCAAGATATGCGGGCATAGTGGCAGAAAATGTATATGCCAGCGATGTAATACGTTGATGCTCGACCATGACTTCTTCACCTGCACAGAAGCCGCCTGCAGACCCGAACGCCGATGACAGAGACCCGAGTGTGATTTCAATCTCTTTCCTATTCACGTCCAGCTTTTCAGGCAGACCACGGCCGTATTCACCAAGAATACCAAGAGACCACGATTCGTCGAGTAAGAGACGGTATTTATACCTGTTTTTCAACTGGACCATGGTAACCAAGTCGGGTGAGTCGCCTTCGGTCTCGTATATTCCTTCAGTAATAAGGAATCGGCGAGGGATAGGGCCCCGGCGGTGCTTTTTATTAGCAAGAATCATGACTTTTTCAAGCTCCTTCATATTATTATGTTCATACCAAAAGATACTCGCACGGGACAGCTGAATTCCCTTCTGAATGCCGAGGTTGATCTTATCGTCAGCAATAATGACGTCGCCACGTTTTAGGAAGCAGGGAATAACACTCGACGCAGTAGCAAACCCTTGCGAATACAGAATGCTGCCTTCAGTGCCTAAAAACTTGGCCAGCGTCTTTTCACAAGACTGGTGAGCGTCCTGATGGCCATAGAATCCAGCAGGCCCGCACGAACCAACACCATGTTTGCGGATAGAGCGGATAGCCTCCTGTCGAATTTGGTCATTGTTGTTAAAATTATACACGTCGGTAGACGTGAAGTTGAGGAACTCTCTACCATTATGACCTTCAAGTCTGACTATAGGTCCGTTGTGAGTCTGGATGACTGGAATCGATTCAATCTTTCGCTTATCGAGCTCATTCAGTGGTCTAACCAACGGATCCGGGGTCCAATCTTCAATCAGCTCATCAACTTCATCTTCGTTTAGTCGCACATAGTTTTGCTTGTTGTAAGAATATTTGGATGCTAGAAAGTACCTAACAGCGAACAGTAGCAAGAACAGTTCCAGAACAGATCTCGCTGGGTCATTCTGATACGAAGACTGAACATATCTGATAAGAATAGAGGAGCCGGGGACTTTTGATACACTTGTCGTGATATTTGATACCGTTGATTCAACAAGGATGTTGAAATCTTGGATTAGTTTGTCCATACTACTAGAACTTCAGTCGTAGGTTTGATGTCTATGCAATGATAAATGGAACTCCACGTGTCAGCGTCTTTTCTAAAATGGAAAGAGAAAACGAATGGAAGAATGACTTCGCTAACGAACCCGTAACAGCAGAAAGTAGAGATTGAAATTCTTTACAGGATACGACTCGAGCTTCTCCAAATATTTCTCTTTTTGCTTTTTCAGTAGTTCGATTTCTTTTTCACTTTCGCTCTTCCTCCCAGCGATTTTCCTGGTCACTCAATCGTCGTCGCAGTCGCTTGATTTGTCTGCGTTACGTTTGCGTGTATAACGAGTGATATTTTTATCTTTTCTCCCTAACGAATTTGACAACATCTCTTTGACCGCTAACTAACCGCGTTATCCGTGCTGAAAACTAGCCTCACACAGACTTGGCGCGGCGCGCGGCGGAGCCGCGTTCCTTAGGTATCTATATCCTTAGATGAGATATGATCCGTGAAATGAGATATACTAAGTCTGAAGATATAAGAGATATAAGTCTTTAAATATTTTCTTTCGCAGGGTTGGGAATCACGTGGCATATTCACCTGCGACAGTTCTTCGTATCTTCGAATCTCCCCTACTATGCCTAAAACCACTTGCCTGGGAAGAGCACCGGTACCAGAGACAGACGATTCTTCTTAACCACACGGATAGGGGAGTGGTCGGCTATTTTTCTGTAGATATCTACGGATATGGCTGGCGAGAAGCCACAAAATATTTAGATAACCACCAAATTGAACTATTACTAACTCGCTGTCGTTATCAGCACGTGACAGGGACCCTGCATATCCGATATACATGGCCGACATTAGCTCGAAAATTAAAAATTATGGGGATCATGTACGGCTGCGGAATCTAGCAGCGCCCCGACCACAGACTAAATAAAATAGGGCTGCTGCTTCTTGGATTTCTCGTTTTTCCCTCTAACATTGATTGATTCTTGGTCTTGCGATTAGTGTTCCAACTCGATATCTTCTACCAACCGTTTACAAAATTATTTACTAGTGTTTACACTGCTGCGTTCTGAAGCCTTTCGATTTGCCTATTCTTTCTACCGTTTGGAAAGA